>BOPN01000501.1:80000-87500 GCA_017312705.2 Penaeus japonicus
ACACACACACACACACATATATATATATATATATATATATATATATATATATATATATATATATATACATACATATACATATGTATATGTATATATATATATATGCATATATATATATATATATATATATATATATATATATATATATATATATATATATATATACATATGTATATGTATATATACATATATATATATATATATATATATATATATATATATATATATATATACTTATATATATATATATATATATATATATATATATATATATACATATATATATATATATATATATATATATATATATATATATATATATATATATATATATATATACATATATATATATATATATATATATATATATATATATATATATATATATATATATATACATATATATATATATATATATATATATATATATATATATATATATATATATATATATATATATATATGTTTATATGTATATATATATATATATACATATACATAAATATATACATACATATACATATATAAACATATACATAAATATATACATACATATACATATATATACATATACATAAATATATGTATATATATACATATATATATATATATATATATATATATATATATATATATATATATATATATATACGTATATATATATATATATATATATATATATATATATATATATATATACATATATATAAATAAATAAATAAATATATATATATATATATATATATATATATATATATATACATATATATATATATACATATATATATATATATATATATATATATATATATATATATATATATATATATATATATATATGTATATATATATATATATATATATATATATACATATATATATATATATAAGCTTTCGCCTGAAGAGGAACTTTCATGAAAAAGTTCGAAACGTCGCAGGTTTTTCCTTTCTTTTAGTGGCAGTGTTATTAATATATATATATATATATATAAATATATATATACACACACACATGCAATGATAACAATACCAGTACTAGTACTATAGTAGTATAAAAGTTAATACAGATAACAATTTCGATACCACTATAAAACTAACAATGGTACGAATACTCTCGCATATACCGATACTCATACTAATATCAATGTAAATATTGATATCATTCCCCGACAACCGAGCAAAAGTAAGTTCAGAATTCCCGACCTTTCTCGTCCGACCAAAAGTTTAACCAAGAGAACAGTTTCAGAGATAAGACAGCGGCTGCTGACTCTTGGGGACTGCAGAGCACAGATTTTTGTACTCTTCTCTCTTAATCAAGTCATCTGACACGCACTCAGAGATGTTGCACCGCCTCTTGGGGCAAGTGGATCGTTGCAGATCCTGTTAAGATTGTAGAGATAGGAAGTTTCTTAGGTCGAAAATCATGGATGTAATATGGGAATATCGACCTTTGCTGGCTAATACGAGCAAGCACGTTTCCGAATATTAACTCCACAGTGACTTCAGAGAGGATATGAGCTGCAGCAATGGATGGAACAAAAAAAAAAAACACCGATAACAACAGCAGGAACTATAACAAATATCAATAAACATACACAGAAGAGTTAACCAAATTTCACTGACAACAACAGGTGGTAGAAAGTGTATATGAGTTGTTGTTAAGACGTACAGGTACTAGAGAGTTTCAATTACGGTCCAGATGAGCCATTTGAAGTCTCCAGAAAAGACTGGGGTGATTTATGCCCAAGAGGAGAACTACCTAACGTGGGGGAAGTTATGGCACATTAGATCGAGGGAACAAGAAGGGATATAGAAGAAGTTTAGGGGAAACATTACAAACTTAGGGGAAATTGGGTGAATGACTAGGAGCCTAGGGAAGTTTAGGTGACACAGTAGGTACCTAAGGAGAAGGTTAAGGTGAGACACTGGAAACCTTAGGGAATTGTAGAGTATGGAGGAGATATCTAGGTGAAATTACAGTGAAATATGGTAGACACAGGGGAATTTTGGCGAAGCTACGGGGATTCAGATAAGTCTAAGTAAGAGAAAAAGGGAAAGAGGAGATAGGGGTGGATATAAAGGAAAAGGGAGAGTAGGTAGAGGCGGAGGCAGAGGCGGAGGAGGAGGAAAAGATGAAGAAGGAAAGGGAGTAGAAGAAGAACAGGAGAATGAAGAAGAGGAAGAAGAGGAGAAGGAAGAAGAGGAAGAGGACGAGGAAACCACTGTTCGGCCACGGTAGACCACAGACCGGTAGTGATTTGCTGAGATTTCCCAAATTGCAAAACATTTTACAAAATGATCGGCAGTAAAAGACATTTGTGAAGAAAAAGAAAACACTCGAAGCCTTAAAAAAGTAATATAAAGGATAAACTGTTATTTCTTTGCAAATCACAGGGCAAATTCACCCCCCAAGTGGATCGTTGCAGATCCTGTTAAGATTGTAGAGATAGGAAGTTTCTTAGGTCGAGAATCATGGATGTAATATGGGAATATCGACCTTTGCTGGCTAATACCAGCAAGCACGTTTCCGAATATTAACTCCACAGTGACTTCAGAGAGGATATGAGCTGCACCAATGAATGCAAAAAAAAAAAAAAAAAAAAAAAAAACACCGATAGCAACAGCAGGAACTATAACAAATATCAATAAACATACACAGAAGAGATAACCAAATTTCACTGACAACAACAGGTGGTAGAAGGTGTATATGAGTTGTTGTTAAGACATACAGGTACTAGAGAGTTTCAATTACGGTCCAGATGAGCCATTTGAAGTCTCCAGAAAAGACTGGGGTGATTTATGCCCAAGAGGAGAACTACCTAACGTGGGGGAAGTTATGGCACATTAGATCGAGGGAACAAGAAGGGATATAGAAGAAGTTTAGGGGAAACATTACAAACTTAGGGAAAATTGGGTGAATGACTAGGAGCCTAGGGAAGTTTAGGTGACACAGTAGGTACCTAAGGAGAAGGTTAAGGTGAGACACTGGAAACCTTAGGGAATTGTAGAGTATGGAGGAGATATCTAGGTGAAATTACAGTGAAATATGGTAGACACAGGGGAATTTTGGCGAAGCTACGGGGATTCAGATAAGTCTAAGTAAGAGAAAAAGGGAAAGAGGGAAGGTGGGGGGGGGGGGGGAGCCTATAGGGACCAAGGGGATGTTTAATTGAGAGAGGGGGATATCTAATTGAGACAGAGCACGCCTAGTTAAGTTACTAAGAGCCTAAATAAGACAGAGAAGTCAAATTTCAAAAGGGAAGAAATAGTTAAGGGGAAAAAAAGGAATGAATAAAGATACCACTCCTCCAAAAAAAAAAAAAAAAAAAAAACTTGGGTAGATCTAAGGGGGATGGATCTGACGCCCACGATGTCTAAAAAACACAAGAAAAAAAGCAGCAACGCCCATGTGTTGAGAGGGACGGAGGAGAAGGAATAAAGCAAGGTTTAAAGCGAAGGGCAATGAAGTTATCAAAGAGAAAGAATAATAATAATAATAATAATAAAACTAGTAGAAGTAGAAGATAAAGAAAAAGTAAAAGAAGAAGAAGCAGTAGAAACAGATGAAGAAGATGAAGAAAAAGTAAAAAAAAAAAAAAAAGAAGATGAAGTACAATAATATGAAAAAAAAGAAAAAAAAGAGGAACATAAAAAGAGGAAGAGAGAAAAAAAATAGACTCATGCTCCAGAAACGATAGATAAAAACTACCATTGGAAGGGAACTGCGCCAGCAAAAAAAAAAAAAAAAAAAAAAAAAACATCGGTGGGAGTAAAAAGAATGATATAAAAGGCCTCAGAGCTAGATAGAAATCATGCAGGAATGAGAGGGGGAGAAAGCAGAAGCAATGGCGAAGGAAAAGACCGGTAAAAGAGAGCAACAGGAAAGTCACGGAATAAACGAACGACAGCAACCAAGTAAATGTCACTGCAGGACCAATAGATCAAAGGCCTTGGCTATGATCAGGAAGAGGAACTAAGAGGACCTGAGAGGAACCAAGAGGAACCAAAAGGAACCAAGAGGAACCAAGAGGAACCAAGAGGAACCAAGAGGAACCAAGAGGAACCAAGAGGAACCAAGTCCAATAACTCTCGCTTGCTATCGAATCACTGGTAACACACGTGCAAAAAGAGAGACGCAGAGGAATAATGGAGCAATTACAAGTGCAAGCACGTTTAGATGAAGACGAAAAAGATGATGAGGGGGAAAAGAATGAGGAGGTGGAAGAGGAGGAGGAGGTGGAAGAGGAGGAGGGGGAGGAGGAGGAGGAGGAGGGAAAAAGAGGGGGGGAAAGAATGTGGAGGAAGAATTGGAGGAGGAAGAATGAGAGGAGGAATAAACGATAAGGAAGAAGAGGAAAAGAGAAGGTAAAAAATGAGAAAGATGAAGAAGAAAAAATTGAGAGAGATAAAAAACGAGAAAGAGGAGGAAGATAAAGCGGAAGAAGAAGAGGAGAATGAGATAAAAAGAAAAGGAAGAGGAGAAAGAAAAGGAAGTTGAGTGCGGAGAGAAGCAGAATAACGGACCAACATAGAACGAGTAGGAGTAAACTATTGAAACCGACGTGATTATTGCTTATTCAACTCTAGATCCTGTCTGGCCGAGGCTGGAGGTTACGAGTCTCCCTGGGCCATCAGCGTCCGTTTTATGCTATTATTAATTTCCGATGCATCATTGGAAGCAATATCTGCCTGATATAAAGGAATAACGAATCCTGAATGTCGAGCCAGTGCATGTAAGGGGTGTGGCACTGCGCTTTTTGATCTCTGCACACTATCGCTACTGTCTGTTTTCGGCTTCCATTACAGCCTTTCTCGTTTTTCCTCTCTCTCTCTCTCTCCCATTCCCTTTCATCCTCTTGTATTCATTAAGTCATCCTGCGACGGTAATCATTACAATTCGTCGAATCATTATCAATCGTTCCAATCACTAGCTCCAACAAAATCCCTCGCTGAACAAATATTCTGGGACTCTCTGCTCCCCCTCCCCTTCCCGCTCTTTTGTTTCGTCTTTGCCACCAAACATACAAATTCATCTCGATCGTCCTTGTTCTTTCTCAACATTCCTCTTCTTTCTCTGTAGCTCGAAGGAGACCGACAGGGGCTCTCTACGTACGATACTTCGCCGCCCCTATCCATAAACTTTCGAAGGCAGGACTTTGAACCAACGATACCTATTTACCTATTAAAAGGAAAGGGCTCCATTTTTGCCGTGCCATCCGTCCCAGGCACCACACCACTGAGGGGAGCACAATTGTTAAAGGGAATGGAGCACTGCGACTGGCACTGGTGGCTCTCCCTGCCGAGGATGCCCAACAAAGAACCCGCTAGTGCTGGGAGGGGCTAGGGGCGTGGCCTGGCTGGGATTGGGGTGTGGCTAGGTTGGGTTTTGGTTAGGGGGGAGGACACAGCGTGACTAGGAAGGGGATAGAATCGTGGTCAAGCATAGTTCAAGAATATAAATCAAGAGGGAAAAAAAAAAGTGACGTCAGGTTGGAGTGTAGGGGTGTGGCCAGGTAGGTAGGTAGGTAGGTAGGTAGGTAGGTAGGCAAGCTTTGGGGGTGGAGAGTGTGTCTGTGTGTGGGGGTGGGGTGGGGTGGGGGGGGTGGGGGGGATGCCACGCGCGCGGATAGAGACGTGGCGTGGTAAGTTTAAGATCGCGGTGCGGTAGCTGTGGTTTGACATGGCTTAGGCGTTGGTCTGTAAGCTGGCTAGACGCGTGGGGATGAAACATAAAAGGAACGTGATCTGGTAGGGATCAGCATGTGGTTATGTGGATTTAGGCGGGACGAGAGGTAAGAATATGGGCGCGATTTGCAGATATAGGGTCGTAATGTGGAAGGATTAGAGGCGATTAACAAGGAATAGCAGTGTGAGAAGACCAAGCCAGGGGGTGGGTGGGGGGGGAGGGCTGGGAGGGCCAGGAGAGAAAGGTGATAGAGTGGAGGAGAGATCTAGTGGAGTTGACAGGGTGGATGGGGATGGCTAAACGGACTCCCTAACGCTCTGTCATTTGGCCAGCGAGTTGTGGTCGGTAAAAAGAAATATATGATCCGTATGACGTGTATGTGGCCCTGCGGAGGTGGGAGTTATGTGGTGAATGGGGTGGAAAATACGTATAGTTCTGGGTTATGTCGGAGATACACTGAAGGATTCGAAGTTCACTTATTTATAAGACATTTCGTGCGAGAATTCCGCAGAAATTAAACAACCCACCAACGCCAATATAACAAGATTAAAAGGGATTCACGAAAATAACCTAAAGAAAGGAAAGAAAAAAAGAAAAGAAAAAAAGAAGCAAACGGGGAGTCACCTGTACATTCCCACACGTGGATGGGGTGAAACCGAGCTTCTCTGTATCACAAAATCGAACGAATGATGATGAAATGCGGCTATAAAGATGAATATGAGGATGGTAGTGGTGGTAGTAATATTATTTATTTCAGTGCTGCTACTATTACTACTACCATTTATAGTATGTGTTTCTACTACTCCTGCTGCTACTCCTATTATTTTTATCTTTGGTATTACTCCTCATACTTCTATTGGTACTACTACTGCTACTATCATTGATATTATGTGTTTCTACTACTCTTGCTACTGCTCCTATTACTTCTATCTTTGCAATTATTCTTGCTCTTCATACTCCTCTTGCTACTACTACTACTATTGCTACTACTACTACTATTGCTACCACTACAACTGTTGCTACGACAACAACTGTTACTACTACTACTACTATTGCTACTACTACTACTATTGCTACTACTACTACTATTGTTTCCACCACAACTATTGCTAAGACTACTGATGTTGCTACTACTACTGCTACTAACATTACTATTGCTCGTGTCCCTACTACTCAGGCTACTTCTACTTACTCCTGTTCCTGCTGTTACTGCTAAACTTATTGCTAACATTCGTGATAAGGAGAAAATTTAGGAGAACAAAAAGAAAAGAGAAAATAAAAGAAATGAGAAAACTTTTTGAGAAATCAGAATGACACGTTAGTAGTGAAAACAAAAATGTAGCTAGGAAATTTAACTGAAATAAAATAACACAATTGTTAGTTTCCTTTCTAGACGTTTGGATTTATTTTGATTTTAATTGAAGCGGGATTATTGATATAGAAAGCCGTGTTGATGCTAGAATGAAGATGTGGAAAATAGTTATTGTTTTTTTTTTCTCTAATAAATATGAAATTCACACGGACGCAGAACACATAAAATATTCAATTCAAAAGGATTTTGGGAAAATATCGCATCATAATTTAGGCCTATTGGATATACGTTATTGCTTTTGCCTTGTTTGTTGTATGAAAGAAACTCATACAGCAAATTATTAATTATTATTAGATTAAATTGTTTTGCGTTAAGGTTTCAACTATATCAATTAAAATAGTATGATTTTGATGTTTGAAAAAAAAACTGCAATTACAAAGCTGATATAATATAACTGAATTTTAATCGTACGAAAAGAAAATTAGAGAAACATTAACCTGTT
>BOPN01000501.1:90000-92500 GCA_017312705.2 Penaeus japonicus
CATCACACTTAGTGCCGTTGCAAAATTGTTGCCACTACCGATCTGTATCAATATCTACGTGTATCTTTTGCAACATCGGTTTCTTCATTCCCAATGTTCAACCGCAAAAAAACAATCCTTTGGTCTTATTTTCCTTCATGGAAATTTTCCAAAAAAAAAAAAAAAAAAAAAACTTCTAGACCGCTTTGGCCACACTCATAATGATTTCTCATTCTCTCTTGCATACGCCCACATCTCTATTGCAAGGCTGCACAACGGTTGCATTAATGTCTTACCTCGCTGCATGTCGCAACATCTTTATTCTCTACTTTTAGCTCTGCTCCCACATTCTCCCTGTATTCTTTTCTTTTTTTTACCTCATGCATGACTCACCTATCAACTACATGCAATGTCCATCCACCCGACTCATGCATAAGCACCAATCCACTTCATATAAAATCAACTAACCCGCCTCGTGCATGACCCATCAATTTAACACATACAAAGTCCACACATTCGCCTCATGCATGACCTACACGCTCACTTTATGCAAAATCCACTTCATACAAAGGTCCACTCACCCACGTCATGCAGAACCCACACGTTCACGTCATGCAAAATCCACTCACCAACTTTATGCAGAATCCACCCACGCATAACCCACACCTCACAACGATCCCTCTCATCACAATTTTTTTCCCTTCCTGTTTTTTATAAGATCATGCATATTTTCCAAAATCTTCCTATCCCCTTCCCTTCGGACACCACAGCGGGAAATGACCAGCCTCTTCCCCCCTCTCATTGCACGCTGCAACCGGCATTTCGAGGCCAAAAAGCGAACATCCGTAGTCTTATAATGATCTCGTTTGACTCCACTCCCCGAAAATAGTGTAGTTACTCCTGAAATATTTCATTTCTTACCTAAGATTCTATTTCGTGCTCTCCTGTCTCCCCCTTTTCTCTCTCCTTCCTTCTCTCTCGTGTGTGTTGTTGACTGTGAGGTATTCTCATGGAAAAGAGTGAGAATATTATACGTATATATAACTCTTTCCCTCGGTAAGAAAGGGGACGCCGGTCGTCATACTGCATGGTTCCTAAAACGTCATGCTGCATGGTTCCTAAAATTCCTACACCACACGTGACATGGGTTGCCACCTACGCGCTAAATTATGAGTTTCAGCGAGGACAAGGAGACATAGACGATATTCCTGCTTTCCTGTGCCTTTTTTTCTCACTCAGATATAAAAGAAAAAAAAAGGAAAAAAAAGAAGAAGATCATTTGACACGGGAGTCGAGGTCATGAAAGTCGTTTGTTTTGGCTTTTCTGTTGTGTCGACGCATATTTTGCGCTGTCACGTTCCTCGGGGTATACGTCGCTGGAATGAAATTTTCCTTCGCCATACATGACACTTTATTACTTTACATTGGTTACTGCACATCGAGTTAAATGCTAAATGCTATTAGACATTAAAGGTATTAAGAACATTATTCGACACTCTAAACCTGCAGTATACATTGCAAATAGTATTAGTTCATTGATTGCAACAGAAACTATATCAGAACTGGTTATAGGTCAGACACAGTATAAACATGAAGCTCGTGCATTCTCTTGAAAAAAAGGAGAGAGAGAGAGAGAGAGAGAGAGAGAGAGAGAGAGAGAGAGAGAGAGAGAGAGAGAGAGAGAGAGAGAGAGAGAGAGAGAGAGAGAGAGAGAGAGAGAGAGAGAGAAAAGCCAGCGAACATGAATATATCCTGGAGGCTGACATCTTGTATACTTTTATCAAAAATACTTGTGAAACCTTGCCCTGGTATTATATAACGGTGAACTATAAATCATATTGAACATACTTGAAAATCCTTCATTCTTGTTCAAACGCAAAAAAGCAATCCTTTGGTCCTACTCTCCAGAACATACTCTTGTTTGAAAATCCTTCGTTCTTGTTCAAATCTATACTGAGTATCCTTTATTAATAGGGAATGCCATACATAGTAATACTATTGGTATTACAACAATATCAGTACCATTCAAAAAGGTAGATAGATAAGCAACAATTCATTCATCTATCTAAAATCTTTCTCATGTGAATATCATTATTGCACATCTTGCCAATGGTCAACATTCTGCGTTGGGAAAATCACCCTTCGAGACGTCCCCTTTGACTCTGAATTCATTGTATTCCGATAACAATACGCTCCATGTAACAAGACCTATGACGCAACATCTGATACTTTGGCGGACGACGGGCGCGGTTGCAGAGATGCTTCGAAGAGAGGACGGGGAAAACTACACCCACACGCCCACACCCGCATCCACACCTGTACACGAACGCAAACACACACACTTACACGCAAACATATACAAACACACACACACACTAACACCCACATCCACTGTTTCTCTCTCTCTCTCTCTTTCTCTCTCTCTCTCTCTCTCTCTCTCTCTCTCTCTCTCTCTCTCTCTCTCTCTCTCTCTCTCTCTCTCTCTCTCTCTCTCTCTCTCTCTCACACACACCTTTGCCGC
>BOPN01000501.1:122500-125000 GCA_017312705.2 Penaeus japonicus
GATCACATTCCTCAAGGAGGGGAGATGCCTCACCCGAAGAAATATTGATGTTATATTGCAGCGTGGAGGTCCCGCCCTTCCGCTCCACCTCCACCATAAACTTTCATCTCCTCCCGGCATGGAGAACCTTCTTCCACACACCTTTCCACTTCCCACACTCCGCTCAGCTACTGCGCCCACGCCCACGCCCCCCTCCTACGGTTCTTCTCTCTTATCCTTGGAAAAGCGGTAATTACTCCCGACTCATTGTGTGCACTTAGCGTCTCCTCCCCGCCGTGGTCGACGCGCCTGCTGCGGGTTATGGCCGCCGAGGGAGCCGCTCCCCGCCGCATGATGGCCGCGGCAATATGAATATAGAATACAGGCTGGAACTTTTGAACACCTCCTCGTGGCGCAGGCGGGGCGGCGTATGCATGCGGGCAACGATCCACGTCACTTGGGGGAAAACGTGTGGATTTAGGAGTCCGTCGAGCTAATGTAACCTCTTTTAAAAGGGGAGTTTAATGGAGTTGTGGTTATTACGTTATGGAAAATGTATAAGTGCAAATCTAAGGTATGGTATGGAAAGACCTGCGGGCACTTTTAAAGAGGATAATCCTCTACGGTAAGCTTAGACAATCCTTTTCATCCTTTCTAGGTTTCAGAATAGCTGACACACTATACCACGACTCATACAGTATCATGGAGTTGCCATTATATAAAATTCTTAGCGAAAAAGAAAACGGATTATCTTTCCAAACAGAGCCCTGTTTTTTTTTCTTCTTGTGGTGTTCCCTTGAATAAATAAAAGTGTACCTGCGGTGTGTCCTCACCTCGCGCCACTTGCACAAGCCTCTAGATGTATCATATAAACATATTTCATCTGCCTCGAGGAAAAAACTTCTCCACTTGCGTTGACACATATGATTTATGGGCGACTGACCTCTAGGAGTTTAAGAAGAAAGCTAGAAAGAAAAATACACACACACACATAAGGCAGAAGATATATTTAATGCTAGGTGGCGGGGCGCGTTTGACACATCGTATTTACGTCGCTTCGTAAATTATGCGTTTTCTCTTTCCGGACTCGGAAACTATTGGAGGCAGTTTGATGCAGCACTGTGCCTGTGTCTGCAAGGGCGGTGGTATATATAAAGTGGTTGTGGTGTTGATCTCTCTCTCTCTCTCTCTCTCTCTCACACACACACACACACACACACACACACACACATATATATATATATATATATATATATATATCTATATATATATATATATATATACACACACACACACACACACACACACACACACACACACACACACATATATATATATATATATATATATATATATATATATATACATATATGTATATATATATATATATATATATATATATATATATTATATATATATAGATATATGTGTGTGTGTGTGTGTGTGTGTGTGTGTGTGTGTGTGTGTGTGTGTGTGTGTGTGTGTGTGTGTGTGTGTGTGTGTATACATGTGTGTGTGTGTGTGTGCTTGAGTGTTTCTGCTTTCTGTGTATCTGCTGATCCATCCAATCCACTGAATAAGGAATTACACATCTGAGAAGATATGAAATATATATCTGAGCTTACAGTATATGTTTATATATGTAAGTGTATGTAAGTGTGTGTACTTACCTTTAAATGAGAGTGAGAGCTGGTCTCTGGAGAGCCTCTCTGCTACATCTAGATGGTCCCTTAACTTTTTAAAAAGATTTATATTTCTAGCACACACAAGCGTTTCCTTTAAGGTTGAAACAATATCCTATTTAGAAAACTAAATTTCCATATATCCTGAGGGCCACATTTGATTTTTTTTTTTTTTAGATTTTTACTGTGACCTCTCGTTCCACTCCCATCGATTATCAAGTTTTTCCTTTTCAAACTTTGTTGTTCCTGAGAAACAGTTTTAGAACATAATCATATCACCCGGTTTCGTATTTCCTCTAAAGTTATTCTGTTTTCTTTTCTCCTTTCCTTCTAAGTGGCTGCATTTTTCACAAAGTTCCAGTTTGTTTAAGTCCTTCTTTGAGGGGTGACTCAAGAGTAGGCCTTAAAATGGATGTGAGGATTGTCTTTATCATATCTTCGTCTCAATACAAGAATGTCCTCTTCTTGTTTGTGATCTGTGATAGTATTTTGAGAAGTTTGTCCTTTGTGTGATCCATTGGCTTTTATGTCGGGTTTTGTAATGTTATTCCAAGGTCTCTTCCTTTTCTCGGTGTATCTAATGCGTTTTCCTGAACTTGAATTGATATAGAGGTCTGTTTTTTTTACATTCCCCGTACTGACTACGTAGCATTTGTTATTGAATCCCATGTTATTCCAAATACAACGTCCTTTTGAAGGAGTTTTCGAAGCTTATGTTTAAGAGGCCTTGGCACGATTCCTCGTTCATTTCCTTTCTTCGTATTTCTGGATCGCATATCTAAACAGCTGCATAAGCTTATGCTCGGCCCCAGATCGTCGATGAATGTAAAAATGTAAAT
>BOPN01000501.1:130000-132500 GCA_017312705.2 Penaeus japonicus
TCCCATACTATTCTTTCGCAGAAAAAAAATAAACAATAAAAATCTATATACACTGGAGTTCAAGGGAGGTGAGTGACTGTCCTACACATATACCTATCTCTGAACTAGCTGAGAATCATATAACCAAATGTTTGTATAACATTTGAATACATTAAAACAAGAGGCACTGCATGAGAACGAGCCTGGTTTATATTCCAGACAGAGGGCAATAAACACCACTTGTTTCTTAACTCGCTGTAAGAAGTGACACCAGCCTCTTAGGGGAAAAAAATGAGAGGGAGAGGGTGAGGGTGAGGGTGAGGGTGAGGGTGAGGGTGAGGGTGAGGGTGAGGGGGAGGGTGAGGGTGAGGGTGAGGGTGAGGGTGAGGGTGAGGGTGAGTGGGAGTGGGAGGGTGAGGGTGAGGGTGAGGGTGAGGGAGAGTGGGAGAGGGTGAGGGTGAGGTGGAGAGGGAGGGAGAGGGAGGGGAAGGGTGAGGTGGAGGGTGAGGGTGAGGGTGAGGATGAGGGAGAGGGAGAGGGGAGGGAGGGGGAGGTGGAGGGGGAGGGTGAGGTGGAGGGTGAGGGTTAGTGGGAGGGGAAGGGGGAGGTGGAGGGTGAGAGTGGGAGGTGGATGGGGAGGTGGAGGGGGGGGGGGGGGGGAGGGAGAGGGAAAGGTGGAGGTAGGAGAGAGAGAGGGAGAGGGAAAAGGAGATGGAGAGGGAGAAAGAGAGTGGGAGGGGGAGTGGGGGGTGAGGGTGGAGGTGAGGTAGAGGGAGAGGTGGGGGGAGAGTGGGAGGGTGAGGGAGAGGGTGAAGGTGAGGGAGAGGATGAAGGTGAGGGAGAGGGGGAGGGAGAGGGTGAGGGTGAGGGTGAGGGTGAGGGTGAGGGTGAGGGAGAGGGAGAGGGAGAGGGAGAGGGAGAGAGGGAGGGTGAGGGTGAGGGTGAGGGTGAGGGTGAGGGTGAGGGTGAGGGTGAGGGAGAGGGAGAGAGGGAGGGGGAGGGGAGGGAGAGGGAGAGGGAGAGAGGGAGGGGGAGGGGGAGGGGGAGGGAGGGAGGGAGGAGGGGAGGGAGATAGGGATAGGGATAGGGATAAGGATAAGGATAGGGAAAGGGAGAGGGAAATGGAGAGCGAGACCGAGAGGAGGATAGGGAATGGGAGAGGAGGGAGGGAGGAGGAGAGGGTGAGGGAGAAAGAAAGGGAAATTGAACGGGAAAGGGGAGGGAAAAGGGGAAGGGAAAGAGAAAGGGAGAGGGAGAGGGAGAGGGAGAGGGGGAGAGGGAGAAAGAGAGGGAGAGTGAGAGGGATAGGGATAGGGAGAGGGAGAGGGAAAGGGAAAGGGATAGAGAGGAAAAGGGAAAGGGAAAGGGAAAGGGAGAGCGAAAGCAAGAGGAAAAAGCCGTATAGAAATATCATATTTGTTAGAATAAAATGTAGTTATTTTTTGAAAAGAGAAAAAACACTCTTGTGGACAGAAAGATGATAGTGAGATAGGAGCATCTGGTGTTATTTTAGGCATGGTAATTTGAGATATTTCTGGCTGGCTTGGAAGGCTCTCTGGAAAATGTATGAATATCTCCCTCTTTTTCACTCATACTCTCTCTCACTTTCTCTCTTTCTTGGGGCTGAGGATAGCTTATGTTACCTCATTCATTCGGGTTGTGTGTAACCGCTTGTTCAACTCTCTCTCTCTCTCTCTCTCTCTCTATCACTTACTAACTCACTTTTTTTTCTCTCTCTCACTTACTCACTTACTCCTTCTCTCTCTCTCTCTCTCTCTCTCTCTCTCTCTCTCTCTCTCTCTCTCCATCTCTCCCTCCCTCCCTCTCACGCTCCTTCTCAATCTCCCTCTCATTCTCTCCTCCTCCTCCCTCTCTCCCTCCCTCCCGCCCTCTCATTCTCTCCTCCCCCTCCCTCTCCCACTCCTCCCCGCCCTCCCCTCTCTCTCAAATTCTCCCTGGACGAAATGAAGTTCGAGGCCCCCCCTCCTCCTTCTCCCTCCCCCCTCCCCCCTCCCCACACCCCCGGCTTCCCAGATGAGTCGGACAGACGATGCAGCCTCAACGCCCACGACCTCGGGAAGGAAAAGAACACAAGGGAAAAAATGCCAGGAATGCAGCGCTGCGGGAATCCTTAAATGCGTCTTAAGAGGTCGTGTCCAGACGTTTGGCCCGAGGCGGTAGACCTGGTGGCGCCACCTGTGCCGTTGCCTGGCCGCCATCAAGAGAAGTGCTCGCTCGCCGCACGGACACTCATGGAGGCCCTTTCTTTTATTTGGTTGGTTTTCCTTCTCTTTTTATTTTCCTATTTTGGAAATCTGTTTTGTTTCCCTTTAAAAAAAAAAATCCCCTTTGTTTGATTTTTTTTTCTTTCTTTTTGTGTTGTGTTTTTTTTTCATATTTTAAATTATTTCTCTTTTATTTCTTCCCTTTCTTATTCTTGGCTTTTTCATTCTCTTTATTTTCTTCCATCATCTTAATCGGTATCTTTATCATCTCTATCCTTTTCCTTTACCTTCTAGTC
>BOPN01000501.1:173268-178268 GCA_017312705.2 Penaeus japonicus
AGAGCAGAAGGAAAAAAAGAAAGGAGATAAATGAAAGAAAGAAAAGAAAAACCCAGCAACAAATAATAATAATAATGATGATAATAGATGAAGATAACAACCCAAAAATAGTAGTACCAACAAGCGCAACCAGAGGGCAGAAATCGCGCCACTTTACTCCCGTCATAAAGAAAATGGCGGGACTGCGCATTTGTCAAGATTAACTTCATTTGATCTCCGACACCGTAAAATTCAGAGCATTATAAGCTTCTGGAATCTTCTCGAAGTACTCTGAAGGAATTTTAAATGGTTATTAAATCATAGTGAATTAAGATTCTAAGTATTTTGATTATCATTCTTGTCGAGGTGTAATATTTTTTTGTCCGTTAGGGTAAGCACACGCATCTGTTGTATTTTAAATCTACGTTCACACATAAACACACACACACGCACACACCCGGGACTACACAAATACCCCTGCAACACATACACACACACACACACACCCGGGACTACACAAACACCCCTGCAACACACACACACACACACAAACACAAACACACAAACACACACACCCCTACCAGACGTACACCAAACAACAGTACATCTAAAACGAAAATACACACAATCCATTTCCAGAAACTGTCACACACACACCAAGTATTCAACCATTTTATTTCATCTCTGCATATTATTCATCATTATCCACTTTAAGATATGTTATATATATTCGTCTCAAAAGCCACAGTCGTTGGTTACTAACAAAAGAATTTAGACGACAATGCTAGCGAAAAGAAACTTTGTCTCGAGGCTTCAAATAGAAGCTGAATCACTGGTAATCTGTCTATTTTTATCTGCCTGTTTATCCGTCTGTGTGTATATCAATGTATCTTTCTGTCTGCTTATCTGTATGTATATTTATGTATCTCTTTGTCTGCTTATGTGTATGTATATTTAGGTATCTATATGTATGATTTTCTGTATGTATATTTATCTATTTCTTTGTCTGCTTATCTGAATTTATATCTTTGTATCTGTCTATTTAACAATACACACACACACACACACACACACACATATATATATATATATATATATATATATGTGTGTGTGTGTGTGTGTGTGTGTGTATGCATATTATTGTCTGTTTATCTAAATGTATATTTATATATCTATCTTCCTATCTGTACCTCTACTTAGGTAATAATCTTTGTCATTATATGTTGCTTCTATGTTTCTGTATCTCTCTCTCTCCCTCTCTTTATGTCGGTCTCTCGGTCCTTCTCTCTTTCTCCCCCCCCCCTCTCTCTCTCACTCTCGGTCTCTCTCTCTCTCTCTCTCTATTACTCTCTCTCTTCCTCTCATTCATATTATCCTTATTTCCTTGTCAGTATAGAAGTATAGTACGGTGAATATTAAGCAAAAAGAGATGATTTTTTTTAAAAATTATAAAAATAACAGATAATAGAAAAAGCTCTTTACTGACAGAAAGGTTATGGACACAGAAAGAGTGACCGAATGATAGAGAAAATAGGAAAAAGAAGGAAACGGAGATCGCAAATAATTTTAGATAGGGATAGAGATGGTGATGGAGAAATAGAAAGAGGGAGATAGAGAGGGGGGGAAAGAGGGAAAGGAAGAGGTCATATAATAAGGAGAGAAACGAGAGGTGAAAAAAGAAAATAGAGAGGATAAAGAAGAGAAAAATAAGAGAGAAAAAAAGTAATAAAGTAAAAAAAAAAAAAAAACGAAAAAGAGTAATAAAGTAAAAAATAAATAAATAAACAACAAGAAGAATATAGTGAAAGAAAAGAAAAAAAGTAATAAAGTGAAAAAAAAGGTAAAACAACGTAAGCCATCGTCCCGGCGGGTTATCGTCTTTGCAACCCGGAGATAAGAAACATATATTTTTTTCAAGGTTACGGAAGAGAGAATTTGTGTCCCGCACAATAGCTCGCTTTCCATTCTTGTCCCTACTGTTAGTGGCGTTGCAGGAAAATGGAGGAGATGTGGATAAAAGAAGGAATAAAGAATATGGTGGACGTGGAGGGAGGAAGGAAGGAAGGAAAATAATGGAGAGATGGAGGAAGAGGAGGAGGAGGAAGGTTTATAATGGAGAGATGGAAGAAGAGGAGGAGGAGGAAGGAAGGAAAATAATGGAGAGATGGAGGAAGAGAAGGAGGAGGAGGAAGGAAGGAAAGGGCGGAAAGAGTTATGAGAAATTAAGGAAATTGAGCTTGAACGTAAAGATAAGGAAGAAACTGCAAGAAATGAAGAGGAGTAAAATAATAATAATGATAAACGCGAGATAATATAATGGGAAATTAGAAAAATGAAATTAGGATTAAATAGTAAATTAATAGCGAGTGATAGCGAATGATTTCTTGAATAACTCACAAAAAAAAAAAAAAAATAAAAAAAATAAATAGGCGTAGGAGAAAAGGCGAAATAAATCTAAAACAAAAGTAAACAAAGTGTACGAAAAGACGATCGTTCTCGTCCAGAAAGTGATCACAAGACGACGCAAGGGAGAGAGAGAGAGAGAGAGAGAGAGAGAGAGAGAGAGAGAGAGAGAGAGAGAGAGAGAGAGAGAGAGAGAGAGAGAGAGAGAGAGAGAGAGAGAGAGAGAGAGAGAGAGAGAGAGAGAGAGAGAGAAAATAAAAAAGACAGGAAAGGAAAGTGGAAAGAAAACAAGACAGAACAGGGGAAGCTTCGAAACAGGAGAAGGGTTGCCAAATGTCGTCAGTTCGTCCTTTTATTTTTATTTTCTCATTTCTTTTAGAATAATAGTCACCTTGGGAAGGACTTGTGTATGGTTAGTGACGCAGAAGGTCTTGCTATAGATACTTTTGCTCGAGGTAATGGCTTTGCGTGAGTGATGTTCGTGTATGTGCAGTTTTTTTATTTTCTTTTTATGGAGGTGAGATTATGACTACTAGATGGCGCATTTGGCACCGGGAAGGGAATAGTGAGATTATGAATATTATGACTACTAGATGGCGTACCCTGAGGGGTCATTTGGTCTTTGCAATTGCTTGTGGAAATCCAAAAGTAAATGATAGGAATGTTGGGTTTGTTGTTGCTGTGGGAAGACAATCATTTAGACATGCTATAGACAGACAGACACACACACACATACACAAACATACGCACACACACACAGACACGCACACACACAGACAGACACACACACACACACACACACACGCACACACACTCACACACAACCGAACCAAAGCCAATAGAAACACAAGCTCCACACATTTCACGTAAAGGAAAACAGTGAAAATATATAAGTATACTAAAATACTCGAGCACATTTAACCTGACAATTTAGCTCGTCCTTCTCTCTCCATCTTTGCTTCCTCTTTGTTTCTTTGTTTGTTTTTCTCTGTCCATTTTGTCTTTTTTTTGTCTATCTCTCTCTTATTTTTATTGTTGTTGGTGTTGTGATATGTTTATTATCGTTATCTTTTTTATTGGTATTTTTTATCATTATCGTTGTTATTATTAATAACATCGCCATCAGTATCATCATTATCATTAACAATTTAGCCTCCATTAGCAATGTTTTTCGTTTAGTTTGAAGGCCATTCATAAAAGAAATTTTATTGTTCCTATTTTAAGTTAAATGTTCAGTTGCTGTTCGATTTTATTAGAGACAAAAAAACACTTCTTTTTTTTTTAATTCCACAACCTTTTTTTCCCCGTTTTCTTTCGATATTTTGGATTCCTACAGAACTATTATTATTCGCTCAACAATGTGTATTTTTTTTCTCTCTCTATTAACGTTTACTATATTGTTTCTAGATTTTAAAGTTGTTTGGGGTTATAATAAATGAAATGAGAACATTAATTGTATGTTTTTTCTTTTTTTTTCTTCTTTTTTTCTGCCTAACGATCTTCCGCCATTTTGAAATTCGTTACACACGCGTTCAATTTTGAAAGAGTATCACGTGACAGGTTTCGCTAACCAACGATGAACAGGTGGCAATTTATAACCGCAGTTTAGCGCTCGAGCGTAGCGAGTTTACGCTATATTTCAAGGCAGTTTAGAAGGCCAGATGCGCTGACGTTGACAACACTGGCTGGCGTTGTGTCGGCGTTTCTCCAGCGGTGCCAACGCAGCACATAGCGCGTGAACACACTTATCGTGTCAGGGAACGTGAGGGAGAGAGAGGGAGAGAGAGAGAGAGAGAGAGAGAGAGAGAGAGAGAGAGAGAGAGAGAGAGAGAGAGAGAGAGAGAGAGAGAGAGAGAGAGAGAGAGAGAGAAGGGGGGGGGGGGGGAGAATGAGAGGGAGAATGGGGAGAAGGGAGAGGGAGAGGATTAGGGAGGACGAGAAGAGAAAAAAGATAAATAGATAAAGGTAAGGAGAGGAACAGAAGCAGAACGAAAAACAACAACAATAAATAAATACAAAACCATATCCAAAGGAAGAGACAGTTAAGAGAGAGAGAGAGAGAGAGAGAGAGAGAGAGAGAGAGAGAGAGAGAGAGAGAGAGAGAGAGAGAGAGAGAGAGAGAGAGAGAGAGAAAAGACCAGAGACCGAGAAGCGAGAGAAAGGGAGGGAAACGAACTCAAACCACAAATAACCGTCGATTCGGTAAGAGGGGAGGGGAGGGGGCGAAGGAGGGAGGGGAAGGGAGAGGGGGCGAAGGAGGGAGGGGAAGGGAGAGGGGGGAGGGGGGAAGGGGGGGAGGAAGAGAATAGCTTTGACATTCCCACTGTTGCCAAAACCCCGTCGCCTTTCAACACACAGCATTTTGAATCCGCTTCGAGTCCGTCATCTTTCGGAAGGGTTGGTACGACTGTCAATGCTGGCCGGAGGGAATACGAAACTATTTTTTTTTCTTTTATTGTTTGGCTGGAATGGAGTTTCCTTGTTTGGCTTGAGAGGAGGGAATAGAGGGAGAGGGAGAGGGAGAGGGAGGAAGAGGCAGAGGGAGAGGGAGGAAGAGGGAGAGAGAGAGGAAGGAAGAGGGAGAGGGAGAGGGAGAGAGAGAGGGAATAGAGAGAGAG
>BOPN01000501.1:230768-233268 GCA_017312705.2 Penaeus japonicus
GCATTTTCCGATTTGATTAAATGGCCACTGATGCGCACGGGTAAGTTAAATGGTCCTTGTTTACATGAGCGTGCCGTCCGTATGCAGACACCCCCTCCCCCCCCTTTTTTTTACCAGCTCATGTTATATGCAGGGAACGTATGACCCACGTGCCTGCAACACATATTTATTTTTGTTAACAACAAAACAAAACTGGTACCTAAACCCTCAAATATTCTAAATCCACTTTTATAACAAACCGTATACGCGTGCATACAATATTTTCCTACGGATTCAATACAGACGGTGTATTTCAAATGAAAAAAAAAAAGAAAAAAAAAAAGAAGAAGAAGAAAAAAAGAAGGAGCTTTTAGTTCGTTCCTGTGTAGCTGGAGATCACGTGTTTCCCTAAGGCACTCCGTTTAATGCGTTCACCTCAGTAACTTTACGTCCTTTCTCCTTCTTACAAGTTTATTTGTTGATTTAATCTTTTCCGGTGGGATATCTCCCTTTTTGTTTGTTTCTATGCATAAAGCTGTTTGTTGTTCCTTTATGATGACATGTTTTACAACCCTGTATTTTCTAGGATAATTCTTGTTTTCTGATTTTCATTGTGAAATTATTCAGGAAGAAAGAGATACAGATATTGTGAGAGAGTGGGAGCATTGGGAGCATGGAGGATAAATGTGATAAAAGGAATTAGAGAAGAGGGAAAAAGAGAGAAAGGAAACGAAAGAGATATAAAAGATAGATAAATAGGTAAAGAGAAAGAGAGAGAGAGAGAGAGAGAGAGAGAGAGAGAGAGAGAGAGAGAGAGAGAGAGAGAGAGAGAGAGAGAGAGAGAGAGAGAGAGAGAGAGAGAGAGAGAGAGAGAGAGAGAGAGAGAGAGAGAGAGAGAGAGAGAGAGAGAGACAGACAGACAGACAGATAGATAGATAGATAGATAGATAGATTGATAGATAGATAGATAGATAGATAAATAGATAGAGAGAGAGAGAGAGAGAGAGAGAGAGAGAGAGAGAGAGAGAGAGAGAGAGAGAGAGAGAGAGAGAGAGAGAGAGAGAGAGAGAGAGAGAGAGAGAGAGAGAGAGAGAGATAGACAGACAGACAGATAGATAGATAGATAGATAGATAGATAGATAGATAGAGATAGATAGATAGATAGATAGATAGATAGATAGATAAATAGATAGATAGAGAGAGAGAGAGAGAAAGTGACTGATACACAAAGATGCAGAGCAGAGAAGAGTAGAAAAAGGAAAGCAATAGATACGTAAAATAATGCACAGAGAGAGAAAGAGAAAGAGAGAAAGAGAGAGAGAGAGAGAGAGAGAGAGAGAGAGAGAGAGAGAGAGAGAGAGAGAGAGAGTGACTGATACACAAAGATGCAGAGCAGAGAAAAGTAGAAAAAGGAAAGCAATAGATATGTGAAATAATGCACAGAAAGAGAGAGAGAGAGAGAGAGAGAGAGAGAGAGAGAGAGAGAGAGAGAGAGAGAGAGAGAGAGAGAGAGAGAGAGAGAGAGAGAGAGAGAGAGAGAGAGAGACTGAGACACAAAGATACAGAGCAGAGAAGAGTAGAAGGCAATAGATATGTGAAATAATGCAGAGAGAGAGAGAGAGAGAGAGAGAGAGAGAGAGAGAGAGAGAGAGAGAGAGAGAGAGAGAGAGAGAGAGAGAGAGAGAGAGAGAGAGAGAGAGACGCGTGCGCACCACACACTTACCCTTTGGCCTACCTCGCGCAAAGACTATATCTGAATTGTGGAACGTCTAGGGAATAAGGAAAACGAATTACGAATTGAAGAAAAAGGACAGAGCGACGAGTAGGAGAAGCAGAGGGAAATGTCAGTATCATTTCTCTCGTGTCAGCAATTGAAAGTCAACGGGAAGTGAACGGGTTCGTGAAGCTGTAGTTTTATTCATTCAACTTTAAAAAAAGTGTAGGTAAAGACATAGAATTCACGTCTTTTGTAGGGTTCAGATATCTGTACAAAAATGTTGGTATGTTATAAATGTAGGGTAAAAACATATACATATATATATCCTAGTTTATATAAACAGAAAACCCTTTTATAGAGCGAAATGTTGCTCAAGGAGCCGATGTTTACAGAATATATAAATAATAAATACCTATGAATAATGATAGTTAAGAATATTTACATCCCAAATATAAAGCAACGTAAAAAATCTTCCTTATAGAACATTCTAAGACCAAAAAGCACAGGATTTTATCTTATCAGACTTACAATCATATCTATGGCGTATGTACTCTATCTTTCTCAGTATTTTTGTATGTCTTTCTCCAGCTTCCCCTTCTCTCTCTTTTTCTTTCACCCTCTTTCTCTCTCTCTCTCTCACCCACACACTTGCTCTATGTGTGTGTCCTCTCTCTTCTTCTCTCTCTTCCTGGGTCTATCCGCCTTGGTGATCGAACAAATTTCTGTCTCCTGTCCAAAGCCGATTAACAGGCTCAGCAGACCAAATTTCATGGCCCTGCACAATAAGAGGGAATTCTGACTGTC
>BOPN01000501.1:240768-248268 GCA_017312705.2 Penaeus japonicus
TAAAAACGATAATAATGATGATTAATGATAACAGTTATAATAATGATATCAATAATATTAATGCTAATGAAAGTGAAGATGATTATGATACTGATAATGATAATAGTCATGATAATGAATGAAAATAATGATGATGATAATAAGGATGATTATCAAGATAGCAATAATAATACTAATAACAAAAAAATAATAACAGTAATACTAAGGATAATGATAATAACAATGACAGCACTAATAATAATGAAAACAATACCAATTATAACAATAATAAGATAATAATAATACCAATGATAGTGATAAAATTAATTCAAAAATAATAATCTCAACGATAATGCTAACCAAAAAAATGATACTACTACTACTATTACTACTACTACTAATAATAATGATACTACTAATAATGATTAAAATAAAAACGTATAAACAACCGGACGTACAGTATAAACATCCACCCACAGAGCCCAAGAGACACAGTAGGAGCCGTAAGGGAAAGTGAAGTGTTATTGATGGCTGGGATAACGTGGAGCTCTAGTCATCTCAGGGAGGCTCGTGCAACTGTTGCAGGTTGCTGTGACTCGGTGTTTGTTTGTTGTACTTTGAGACTTGTGTGTTTGTGTGTGTGTGTGTGTTTGTTTGTGTGTGTGTTTGTGTGTTGTGTGTTTGTGTGTGTGTTATGTGTGTGTTTAAATTAACTAGGTTTAAATTAACCATGGCAATGAAATAAAATGGAATAAGGTCAGAGTGTGTGTGCAAGAGGGAGAGTTTTGGGGATAATTGGGGAAGAGAGGAAGAAAGAGAGAAAGAGAGAGAGAGATAGATAGATAGATAGATAGATAGATAGATAGATAGATAGATAGATAGAGAGAGAGAGAGAGAGAGAGAGAGAGAGAGAGAGATAAGTGAGATGGTGAGTTAAATAGATAGATAGATAGAAGGAGATATAGTGAAAAATTAGATAGAGAGATAATGAATGAAAGTGAGAGTGAGTGATTAAGACGAAAAAGACAGAGTAGAAGAAGAAGAAGAAGAAGAAGAAGAAGAAAAACGCCATTGCACACCACACTAACAGGAAACCAGCCCTTAACTTCCCTCTCATTAAAAGTCCTTTACGATATGTAAGGGCTAATTGTTGGCACTGTTCCGTAGGCACTAACCCAGCGTCCCAAAGAGGGCTGCATCGACGCTCAAATCATGCCGGAATATTTGTTTCAAGACTTTACTTTAGAAGTGTTACTGCGGACCTGTGTTAACGAGGATAAGTTACAGTGGGTTTTGCGCTATGCAAGTGTTCCTGAGAGGATGTTAACGAGTGGATGCTGGCGAATGGATATTACTTCAGGGATGTTACCATGGAAATATCCCTGTGGGAACGGCCCGGCCCGCTTGTGGATATTAATGTAAAAACAGAACGGAACGGAGCAAGAGGAAATTTAGATGACTTTATTTATTCATTTATTTATGTAGTTATTTATTTATTTATTTATTTTGACTAAACATGCATATGGATATAAGTTCAGTATCCATCTCCATTTCTATACATACAGACACACAAACACACACACACATATACATATACATAAACATATATATATATATATATATATATATATATATATATATATATATATATACATATATATATATATATGTGTGTGTGTGTGTGTGTGTGTGTGTGTGTGTGTGTGTGTGTGTGTGTGTGTGTGTGTGTGTGTGTGTGTGTGTGTGTGTGTGTGTGTGTTGTGTGTGTGTCTGTGTGTGTGTGTGTGTGTGTGTGTGTGAGAGAGAGAGAGAGAGAGAGAGAGAGAGAGAGAGAGAGTGTGTGTGTGTGTGTGTGTGTGTGTGTGTGTGTGTGTGTGTGTGTGTGTGTGTGTGTGTGTGTGTGTGTGTGTGTGTGTGTGTGTGTGTGTGTGTCGGTGTATGTATATGTGTGTGTGTGTGTGAGAGAGAGAGAGAGAGAGAGAGAGAGAGAGAGAGAGAGAGAGAGAGAGATAAAGAGAGAAACAAAAAGAAACATAAATTGAGAGAAAGAGCGAGAATGAATCACAGAGCAAGAGAAACCGACAAAAAATAACTAGAGGGGAGTGAATGAAAGGTGGATACGAGGTGTAGGGTTATTGGCAATATCCAGTTACTGATTGCTGTTGCGTGTATGCCATGGGGAAGAAGCGCTGGCTATCAGATCATGAGACGTGCATGACCTGTGATTACGTTGAGATGAATTATATTGCGTTTCCTTGTAGCCATCACGCGCCCATGTTAATTACAATGATCGTCCTTTTTTTTATCTTTTTCTTTCTCTTTCTCGTTATTATTCATCATCGTATATTAGATAGAGTAGGAAATAATCTCATTCACTCGAGCGTCGTTTACTCATACGAGCCCGAGCGTGAGCGTTTTAATCCACAACGAAAAATAATCGTTGTTTGATTAAATTCCTTTCAAAGTGTTCGCGACTCTATATATAACGTAGAAGGGAGTCGGGTACTCGGCTGAACGCTTTTAGAATTATTTATCATATCTCATTTGATTTGCGTGTGATAAACAGTATAGACTCTAAGTATATATATCATCATATTAATTTGTAGAAGGAGAGAGAGAGAGAGAGAGAGAGAGAGAGAGAGAGAGAGAGAGAGAGAGAGAGAGAGAGAGAGAGAGAGAGAGAGAGAGATTTCTAAAGTGATTCCTGGACTTCGCCAAGTGTACAAAGAAAACAGAAAACGGAAAATGGTGTGGGATGTTCGTAATAATCAAAGTGTGCTTTACATTATCTATGCATTAAGCTTATTATCTACGTATTTTTTTATTTATTTTTTTTATGGGCACCTTGTTTTTATCAGTTTTATATATTTCTCTTTGTATTCGGACATCTATCTTATATCTGTCTGTTGTTGACTATCTGTCTGTCTCTTGTTCTCTTTCTTTCTGTCTGTATATGCTTGTCATATTTTCTCTCTCTCTTTCTCTTTCTCTGTCTCTCTCTCTATTTATCTATCTCTATCTCTATCTCTTCCTCTCTCTCTCTCTCTCTCTCTCTCTCTCTCTCTCTCTCTCTCTCTCTCACTCTCCCTCCCCCCCCCTCTCTCTCCTTACCTTCCGCGCTCCCCCCCATTCTTTCTCTCTCTCTCCATCTTACCTCCCCCCTATTCTCTTTCCATCTCTCTCCATCATCTCGAGGGACACATTACTGAGCATCCTGTATTCTAGAGCACGTCTTCCCCCTCTTCCCCCTCCCCCCCCCCCTCCCCCCTCCCCTCCCCGATCCATAGAGAGTCTTCTCGACTGCCCTTGATCGGTCGACACCCATCGATTTCTTCCTTTTCTTAATTCACTTCTCTCCATCCCTTAGGTTGCAGTGGTAAAGCGAAGGGGCAAGTATTGATTTGCCTTTTTTTTTCTTCTTTTTCTTCTTCTTCTTTTAAATCGACCTTCTGGGAAATGTTCGATGTCGAATGTGTGTGTATGTGTGTGTGTGTGTGTATGTGCGGGTAGGGGGCTGTGTATGTGTGTTTGTGTATATCTCTTAGTCTCTATTTCCTTTTCCCTTATTCTCCCTATCCCTTCTCCTTCCCATCCTAACTCCTACCTTCCCCCCCCCATCCCCCTCCTCTCCCTTCTACCCCCAGCCCCCTCCCTCTCATCCCACTCCCCAAATAATCTGCAAATGATCCTTATTAAAAGCTAAATCACACGAGGCAAATCCCGTTGCGCGTCACGACGAACAGCTTTGCAATATTAGCGCTCGCAAAATCCCGTTCCATTAATAACCGGATGACAAAGAGCCTGAAGTCATATAGAATTGCACATGACCTTCAATTGCATGGATGGTGTCATGCGTAGGAGGACGCTATATTCCGTTGCACGATGGGAAAATCATGGGACATGTAGGTGGGGACTGTATTTTGCTAATTTGACTTATGTGATGTGTGCTGAATTATTGATTGGGTTTATTCCCGTGCTGATAAAATAGGCCCGAGGGTTATGGTAATTATGTTTGTTTGTTTGTTTGTGTCTGTGTGTGTGTGTGTGTGTGTGTGTGCGTGTGTGCGTGTGTATGTGTGTGTGTGTGTGTGTGTGTGTTCATGTGAGTGCATGTGTGTGTGTGTGTGTGTGTGTGTTCATGTGTGTGTGTGTGTGTGTGTGTATGTGTGCATACACTTGTCTTCCTTCCCCTTTTCCACATCTTCCTAAAACTTTTCGGTCGCTCCGCTATTCCTTCGTCTCAACCCACACCTTCGGTCGCACATACGCCGCCCATGTGTGTTCTGACACCGCCATTTACTGTGCTGTTCCCACAATGGATATCCCGGACCTAGTTGTCACACCTCTCAACCTGTCACGCGCGGGTCAATTTGTCACTCACCGTTTAGCCTAATGACAGTTCCATCACTCACATGGAATGCTGTTTGACAGGGAAAAAAATCTATTGCAATAAAATAGCGCTTGGCAGGGACTGTGACAACCCGCAGGGAACATTTAGATTTATCCTTTCTCTTCCATAAAAATCCCAGGGAAAAAAAATAGATAAATAAAAAAAAATAATAAAAAAAAGAAAAAAAGAAAAAAAAAATCTAATCTTTATTACCGGAGGATAAAAATCTTGAAAATCCTTTTTGGACATATCAACTACTCTCATCTCATCACCATCATTAATTCCAACCTTATTAGGCCGAATGGGATCTTCACGGTTAATCTAAATTTCCGACGGATACCACCCTAATGGACGCGGGTGTAGCTCTGTCTGTGAGTAAGACGAGCACTGAAGCCTGACGGGCAGGGGTGGGGGGGGAGGGGGGTTGGCTGTTTGGGTATCAGCTCAATATTGGCTAACTGGCAACTGCACCAGTCCCTCCGAGAGCCTATAACTATATATAGGAGTTGATGGTTCGTTCTTGTACCTTTGGGTAGTAATATTATTATGATCTGAAGAAATAGGGATGTGATGTTTTTTTTTGTTTTCCTTTTCTTGGTTTTACTCGTTGAACTGGGAAATAAATTAATTTGATGATCAAAATAGAAATAAGGTGGATATGTTTTTTTTTTCTCACTACTTTTTTTACTTAGTAATATCATTATGATCTGAAGAAATAGGGATGTGATGTTTTTTTGTTTTTTTCTTTTTTTCTTTTCTTGGTTTTACTCGTTGAACTGAGAAAAAATCTTAATTTGATGATAATAATAATAAAATAATAATAATAATAATAATAATAATAATAAAGTGAATATGCTTTTTTTCTCACTACATTTTTGTTTACTTACTGAATTAGGAAAAAAATGTATTTGATTATCATAAAGAAATAAAAGGGATATTTTTTTCTTGATGATGATGATAATGGTGATGATGAAAATGGCTGTGGTGATGCAGACGAGGGGGAATGTCGTGATATTGAATATAACAATGACAATAACAACAATGCTAATGATGATAATGATGGTGATGACAATAATAATGATAAGAATAATGATATTGATAAGACAGGATAATACCAAAGATACTAATACTATATGCATATGCTAATAACATCACTTAGACTACTATTATTACTATTAATAGTAATCATGATATATATAATTATAATAGAAATGATGATGATAGT
Source organism: Penaeus japonicus (assembly GCA_017312705.2). Taxonomy (NCBI): domain Eukaryota; kingdom Metazoa; phylum Arthropoda; class Malacostraca; order Decapoda; family Penaeidae; genus Penaeus; species Penaeus japonicus. Next base: position 246,363 of record BOPN01000501.1, read on the forward strand.
GATAATTATGATAATAACAACAATTAAAATTATAATAACTTTAATGATGATAGTAGTGATGATAATGATAACAATAATGATTACAATTACAATGGTAATAATGATAAATTCAATTACATTGACATAAAAAATGATGACTATAATAATGATGAAAATAGAAATAACGATAATTATGATAAAAAAGATAACAATAATAATGACAATAACAATAGGGATATTGAAAATGATACTAACGGAAATGATGATAATAATAATAATGACAATATTGATATTGATAATAATGACGGTAATAATAATGATAATGATAAAAACAATAACATTGATAGTAATAATAATAGTGATAATACTGATTGTGATAATAATGATAATGATGGCAATAATAATAATAATGATAACAACAATAACGATAATAACAATAACACACAGAGAGAAGAGCAAATATCCTTATTTTTTTCCCCTTCCCCCCATCCACACCCGAAACGAAAAACATCTCTTACGGCCCCCCTGCATACAGCCTATTCTCCCGTGCTCCACCCTGACTCCTACGCTTGAACGAAGCTTTTCATCCTAACCTTCATTCGTAAGCCTTTCAGAATGTCGTAAGGGGATGCTGAGTGCCGGAGACGAGACTCTCAGTGATCTCTTACGGGAGGGGGGATGCTGGGGGGTGGGGGGGGGAGGGTAGACGGGAAGGGGGGTGGACGGGAAGGGGGGGGTGGATGGGAAGGGGGGGTGGACGGAAAGATGGGGGGAGGGTATGAAAGGGGTTGGGCAGAGGGGGGGTAGGTGGTCAGTGATCTCTTACGGGAGGGGGGTAGGGGGGTAGGGGTTGGGTAGGTGGGGGGAGGGTAGATGGGGGTAAGGGGTACGGGTGGCTATAGTTGGGTTAAGGACTCGCTCAATACTTGTTTTGCTGCTTTTTTTTTTCTTCTTCTTCTTCAGTTAAATTGGAAAATGATTTTTGTTTCTTCGTCTTGTTTTCTTTGTTTTGTTTTTTTTTCTTTCTTTTTTTTCTTTTTTGTCTATCTTTTTTTTTCTTTTCTTTTTTTTTGGGGGAGGGGGGCTTCTCTATTTCCTGCTACTAATATCAAATTGATAGTGATTCGTTTTCTATCATTGGTAATAGTAATGACATAATTGTAATTTATGATGTCTTAAACATTGCCACCATTGTTACTAATACTATTATCATCATAATCAATATCATTATTATTTTGATAGCATTATCATTATTGTTTTGATTATCTTAATCATAACTATCATTATCATAATTATCATTGCTGTTATGATTATCATTATCGGATTTTCGTTACTTTTGGATTCGTCATAATTCCAATTCTAACGATAATTCAAAATTTAGAGACTCATATAAATTCTTCATCATATACATTTTCGGAGCTCAAAGAATATATTATTTAATGTGACTGTCAATCTGCATTGCTTTTAAAATAAATAGTGATCATAATTCGCGTATTTGCAGAACAATTAGGGGGAACCTTCACTCTCATAAATCGTCTCAAGGGATAGTTGTTGCATGTGTGTGTGTGTTTGTGTGTGTGTGTGTTTGTGTGTGTGTGTGTGTGTGTGTTTGTTTGTGTGTGTGTTTGTGCGTGTTTGTGTGTGTGTGTGTGTGTTTGTGTGTGTGTGTTTGTGTGTGTTTGTGTTTGTGTGTGTGTTTGCGTATGTGTGTGTGTGTGTGTGTTTGTGTGTGTGTATATGTATGTGTATCATGTCTACGTAAATTAGAGTAACAGTATACATTTCCGTGATTTTTCTTAAATATGTGTGTGTAAGTTAGTTTTGCACATCCATATAACCCAAGATATATTTGCTAAAATATAGCCAAAACTTTGAACAGGAGCGATTCAAGTCCGATTGAAGAGATGCAATAATGATCAAACTTATC
>BOPN01000501.1:265768-268268 GCA_017312705.2 Penaeus japonicus
TTCATCAAAGATTTTGGTGTCTAACTTTCCTTTGAGGGTGTAAAATAGACTCTCTCTCTTCCTCTCTCTCTCTCTTCCCTCTCTCTTTCTCTTTCTATCCATCGACATCTCTCTCTCTCTCTTCTCTCTTTGTCTGTTGTTGACTCTCTGTCTGTCTCTTGCTGTCTTTCTCTCTGTCTGTATATGCTTATCATTTTCTCTCTCTCTCTCTCTATTTATCTATCTCTATGTCTCTCTCTTCCCCCCCCTTTCTCTCTCTCTCGCTCTCTCTTTCGCTCGCTCGCTCTTTCTCACAATCACTACCTCTCTCTCCCACTGCCTTTCTTACTCCCTTTTCATCTCTCTCTCTCCTGCATCTGCATCACCGGTTGTCTCCCTCTCTTTCTCTCTCTTTCTCCCTCTCCTCTTCCATTGCATGTCTTCCCTTCCCTCCCTCCTCGGAGCACCCTAATACCACCGGCCCGTCACGTCTCACCGACTTTGCCAATTACGGATTTTCAGGCGGCCCTTAATAGCAGGAAAATAGAAAATCAAGCCTCGGCGCAGACCCGGCCCGACGACGCCAAGCCAGATGGTCGCTGATCCATCTGTGGAGAGGGAGTGGAGGGAGGAGTAGGAGGTAGGAGGAGTTAGGATGGAAAAGGGGGCGGGGCGTGGGTTTAGGGATGTATGGGAGAGAGGGGAGTTAAGGAGGAGATGACGGGGGATAGAGGTTGGGGTGAATGGAGGTAATATTGGGTTAGTGTTCAGGAGGGAAGGGAGGGGAGGGGAGGGAGGGAGGGGAATGGGGAAAGGGAGAGGGGGGAGGGGAAGGGAGGGGAATGGGGAAAGGGAGAGGGGGAGGGGAAAGGAAGGAAAGGAGGAAGGGAGGAAGGAAGGGAGGGAAGGGAGGGAAGGGAAGGGAAGGGAGGGAAGGGAGGGGAGGGAGGGAAGGGAGGAAAGTTTGAGTGGCATGTGGGTTATGGAGGATGAGTGAGGGATAGTGGAGGTAAGGAAGGGGGGGATGTGGGGGTGTGGGCATGTGAGGATGTGGGGATGTGGGGGTAGGGGAGAAGGTAAAGGGCCTAAGGAAGGTAGAAGAGGGAGAGGGGAGCTGGGAAAGGGAGCTGAAGCAGGAAAATAACGGGGAAGGGAATAGGTCAGTAAGTTCAGCCAGGTAGAGATGCGGTTAGTGGAGGGAGGGGAGGAGGGGAGGAGGGGAGGAGGGGAGATAGCAGTGAGAAGGGAAGGGGTGAAGGGCGGTGAGCCAAGGAAGACATAGATGGGATAGCGGAGGTAGCAAAGAGAGGTGAGAGGTTAAGGGAACAAGAGATTGAAAAGGAAAATAGGAGGGGAAGAGAGGGGTAGGTAGGGAAGGAGGGTAGTAGGGTTGCGGGAAATAGAGACGGGTTAAAGGTGGCAGAGAAGGAAGGCAAGGCAGGAATGGGACGGGAGGAGGGAGTTCAGGTAGGTAAATGAGGTAGAGAGAGGGGGAGGGGAGGGGAGGGGAGGGGAGGGAAAGAAGAGGAGGGGAAGGGAGGCAAGAGGAGGGGAGAGGGGGTAAACAGTTGGCTTGAAAAAGTGTCACAAGCTCCAGTATTAGGATATATATATATATATATATATAAATATATATATATATATATATATATATATATATATATATATATATATATATATATATATATAACAGAACCGATGTGGCTTTGAAGAATTAGATTGGAATAAATGATAAGTAAATGATATCTAAATGATAAATGATGGAATAGCAGATGTCTGAGAAATATCGAAATACTTACTGAGGAAAATTAGAAGGATAGGGTTATAGCGAAATAGGGAGAAGAGAAAGATCGGCATATTGATAAACACTTAAGCATATAAAGAGAAGAATAGATAGATCGACATATAAATTGAATTAAATTGGCAGATAGATATCTCTCTTGGTAAATAGTAAATGAAAATATGATAATTAAATATCTGTCAACTGAATGCCAAACACAAGCGAACAAAAAAACAATTACTGTTTATGGAAAGGAAATGACATAGAAAAAGTGGGAAAACAAAGCTGAATGATCTGTCAGACAAATTGAATGTGAGTGACGGTATGTTCAATGATAAAACTGTTGATTGTGAATGAAATTTTATTCATAGGTATTTATAGATAGATAAAATTTGCCTCATCATCATCATCATCATCATCATCAACACCTGTCTCTCTCTCTCTCTCTCTCTCTCTCTCTCTCTCTCTCTCTCTCTCTCTCTCTCTCTCTATCTCTCTCTCTCTCTCTCTCTCTCTCTCTCTCTTCACGTTCTCTCAATACCCATCTATCTGCCTACCTATCCTTGCACATACACATACACGAACATAACGAACATAATAAAAAAAAAAAAATGAACATAAAAACATGCATAAAAGTATTAAGGGAGAGAGAACAGACACACTGATGAAACAAAAAGGCAGACAGCAAGAACAATTACATAGTGACTAATTGCACTACGTATGATATTGGAATTTCTGTAC
>BOPN01000501.1:285768-300768 GCA_017312705.2 Penaeus japonicus
AGAGAGGACGGGGGGGGGGGGGGTTAAAGAGGGGAAGGGAAGGGAGGGGAACTAGGGGAAGACATAAGGGGAGGGATAGGAGAGAGGGAATAGAGGAGAGGAGAGGGAGAGGAGAGGGGGAGGAGAGAGTGAAGGAGGGAGAGGAGACAGGGGTGGGGAGAAGAAGGGGGAGGAGAGTAAAGGAAGGGAGAGGAGATGGGGAAGGGAAGGCAGGAATGATAGGGGGAGGGAGGGAAGAGGCGGAGAGGAAGGGAAAGGAGGAAATATAGGGGGAGGGGAGAGAGAAGAAGGGGAAGGAAAGGGTTGAAAGAGGAGATGTGGGGGATGGGAGGAGAGAGAGAGAGAGAGAGAGAGAGAGAGAGAGAACCAAAGTAAAGGAAAAAAAAGAAAAGAAGAGAAAAGAATCGTGCTGTCGTTGTTGCAGTTTCACGTCACTCTGTTAATAATGAAGATGACATATCCGGTAACGCATAATTTAAGTATTTTAAGACAAGTGTCTTTTAATGACTTCGTCACTTCACCCCTTTTGCCAATGGTCATTAAGATCCTGTGTAACCTTGATATGAGGTCCTTATACATCTTTACATTATGTCTCCTTGCTGTATATTGATTCCCTACATAAAAATTGTTTATATTTACCACTGTATAAACATCTCTCTCTCTCTCTCTCACTCTCTCTCTCTGTCTCTCTTTTTCTCTCTCTCTCTCTTTCTCTCTCTCTCTCTCTCTCTCTCTCTCTCTCTCTCTCTCTCTCTCTCTCTCTCTCTCTCTCTCTCGCTTTCTCTTTATCTCCTTCTTTCCCTCGCTCTCTCTCTCACTCTCTTTCACACACACACACATTCCCTTTAATTTAACTTGCGTAAACACGGCTTCAAAATTTGAAGATTTTTACTACATATTAAACGCCATAAAAACTAGTGGCAAACGAGGATGAGACTGCACACCATGAAAGGAACACACTCTATGTTGCATAGGACGAGAATCTTGCATAAAACATTATTCACACAGTCATGTTAACCATTCATCCGTCCATGGCATCATTTGTACATAAATAGTGGTATGTATAATTTATTCGTTAGTGAAGACAAAGTAGTCATGACTAAAATGAATGTAGGGATAGAAACTCTGTAACTCTGTGAAAGAAGTGAGAAGTGGGACATAGTATATATATATCAATATCCCTTTTCACTTCCACACCCGTCAGGAAACTAATTAAATCCTTCTATTTATTATTATTATTATATTTATTTTTTATTTTTATTATTATTATTATTATTATTATTATTTTTTTACTTTCTTTTTTCCTCACACGCTAAGTAATAGTCACTCATACAGTGAGTATAACCCAATTTAGCAGTACAATTCCCCCCCCCCCCTTCACTAACTCATATCTTAATTAAGATATATCGATTTTTCTATTGTTTTTTTTCTTTTGTATATGATTACCTGTTGGTCCTTTTTGTCTAGATTTAGACCTTGTAGACAATTTTTTTCCCTTGTAATTTAGGGAGAGTTAAAAGAAAGTTCTCCAACTCTCATCCTTCTCCAAAGAACCATGAAACACAGTCTTACAAAGTTCTTCGAGTCTAACACCGAAAGCAATGTGTCTGCAAGTACACGGAATGGCTTTTTATGTCTATCTCTTTTTTCCCGTCTTCTTCCCCTTCTCTCTCTCTTTCTCTGTCTCTGTCTCTCTCATTCTCTCTCTCTCTCTCTCTCCTTCCCATACTCCCTCCCTCCCTTCCCCTTTCCCTCCCTCCCTCCCCCTCCCTTTCCTTCCCATCCTCCCTCCCTCCCCCTCCCTCCCTCCCTCCCATCCTCCCTCCCTTTCCCTTTCCCTCCCATCCTCCCTCCCTCCCTCCCCCTCCCATCCTCCCTCCCTCTCCCCCCTTTCCCTCCCTCCCCCCCTCCCTTTCCCTCCCCCCTCTCGCTCTCTCAACAGGCAACCGCTAACAACTAACCTGAGCACTTGCGTATCAACACATCCCCCCCCCCCCCTCAGCTACTGCCAGAGCCACGACCTTGCTTGCTCTCAGGGGAATAACGGCGAACAATTTTCTCTCCGCACGTGTGAAATTATTTCGAAAATTGTTTGGTCACGCACATGGCAGCGAAGGCCATGCGATATTAGCTTTGCATGACTAATATCAGCTGAGACGCACTTATTTCTCCTTCTCTCTCTCTCTCTCTCTCTCTCTCTTTTTTTTTTTTTTATGGGGGGGGGTAATTAATCATCATGATAGTGGGTTTTTTTATATCATGATTTTTAGAATTATTATATATAGTTATTGGTCAAGGAGGGAGAGACATCTTTCTCTTCATGACAGAATTTTTTGTGTTGCTAATATAATCATACTCTGTCATCAGAAGAGGGTAAACATGTTGAAGGAATATGAAGCAATTGCAATGTGTATCTGCAATACTCTGTAATTTCTGGATATAACTTTTTTTTCCCGTCACACCAATAGATATTGATACACCACTGATGATAAACAATCAATATTCATCTTTATGATCGCTCGTTTCAGATTTGTTATTATTTTTATTATTGTTATCCTCCTCCTCCTCCTCCTCCTCATTATCATCATTATCATCATCATCATCATCATCATAGTCATCATCATCAATTTATCCTCATCATCATCATCATCATTATCAATTTATCATCATCATCATCAGTTTATCATCATCATCATCAATTTATCATCATCATCATCAATTTATCATCATCATCATTTTCAATTTATCATCATCATCATCAGTTTATCATCATCATCATCACTTTATCATCATCATCATCATCATTATATCATCATTATCATTATTATGATCAGTTTTGTCATTGCCATTGCTATCATTATACTTATTATCATCATTATTGATATCAATATCATTATCATTGTTAACAATATCATTATTATTATCATTATTGATATCAATATCATTACCATTATCATTATCACTATTATTATTATCATTATTATCATTAGCATCATTATCATCATCATCATCATCATTATTACTATCATCAATACCATTATCTTTATCATTACTATTATCATACTCGTTATGATTATCATAATCATTATGATTATCAAAATTATTGTTATTACTATCATTACTATCATTCCTATTATCATCATCATTTCTCTGATTGATGTAATTATCGTTGCCTTAGTAACAATCATCACCATCATTAGCACGAATCCCTATTGTTAACTATCATCATTATCATTTCCATCATTTGTTATCATCATAATCATTATTGCGATATTAATGACACTGTTACTGTTATCCCATTACCATATTACTTATTTTTATTATTACTTGACAGTGTTATAGTAATAATGACGATAATGATGATAATAAATATTGATAGTGATGGTTATGATGGTGAGCACTTTGATATTGTTATTGCATATTTCATCGATGAGTTGTGGATTATTCGTAGAGACTAAATTAATAATAAATGTATATTTATTTCATTAGAGTTCAAGTATTTCTCATTATTTCTATTCATTCATTATTAAGATCCAGATTCAACAACGTGACTAAAGTGCACAGACGTGTGCAAGCTTTAACATATCGATATTCAAAATAATATATTACTACATTGCCTTCGAGAGTGCATAAAGTTGATTATATATTTTAATATGTTAGTTGAGACAAAATACTAGCATAACTCTTCGGTGTTTTGAATGGCTGAATCACGTGACACTCAGATATAGTGTACATGTGTTGCTTATATTCATCGAAAGTCAATTTACACTCAGTTTCTTCCACAGAGGCGTGATATTCTTGCAAGAAGTATTCTAAAGTCTATGTCCTCACCTTGTCTGTTACCTGCTGATCTTGCCAGGCGGTCAGCTTGATCATGCATAGAGAGTGCAACATGCAATCGTATCCACAAAAAAGTATAGAAAATGGCCCAGTTCCTTTGCACGATATGCCTCTATTCTGGAATCATTTGCAGTATTTATAGCACCTTTACTGGGAGTGTTCAGAGTCTGGAATCTGGGAATCGCAGAAAATAACTCCCAAGCTTTTATTTAATATAAATTCTGTAGTAGGAACTATTTCTGCAACTTACGTTTGCGCAGTGCTAGACCATTCATGAACTCTCGTGCAATTCTGGTGCAGCAAAATATTGTTGTCGTTTTTTTTTCTTTTTTTTTCTAATATAGGCGCAACCTGCTCTGCTCCGAGACCGTAAGGATCCATCAATATTGCATTCATAAACATCATTCAACTTCAAGACTGATATTTGCGAGGGTGCACTTCTTACTGTACGTATAAGGGAGGGAGAAGTGCCTTATTTATAGACATATCATAAAATACATTCAGCATCTCCATTTCCTGCAGAGGAATAAACCGGGTATGTGTAGCCTTATTCATGACTATATCAAATTAGGATATGTGTTGGTACGTTATTAGCAGCCATGAGTTAAAGTATGGGGGATATATTGATAATCATCATTTCATGTTTTGATTGCATTTGCTTTAAAAGCAAATTTAATATGGCTGTGCCCTCTTCTTGTGTAAACAGAAAATAAGTTAGAGCAAGTTCCGTTTTCCTGTTTACAATCTTCGTTGTTTACGGTCACCTGTTATCATCCTGGAAGCCCTTTCTATGGAATTCTAATGCGTTTCGTGGATTTGGACAGTTACTCACTTGTTGCGCTCTCTCTTCGAATAAGAATTTAATGTAAATGTCCTTTTCTAAAGTTTAATAGAAATGAATCATGTACCCCGATGCATGCTTGGTTTTGAGAATGTTAAGTAAGCATACTTTACAGTTCTAATTGTTGGGAGAATTCATTACAGACTGAGGTAAAACTTTAACATTCATCATATTCATCAAGTTATTTTAAATTATTATCTCAAGCATTTTGCACAAATAAGAAGTCAAGGATATAGCTCGGCATTTGTTTGTGTTGGGTTTAGGTAAACTATAAAGTATACCCTCCTCACTCAGGGTTTCTCCTTTATCCCTGCGAAATGCATTAGTTAATTACCACTGAGCATTTCAAGAACTTTGAAAGAATAAATAGCTGAACGGATTCTTGCAGTATTAAAAAATATACAAATTTTATGATTCCATATTTAATCCTCTAAGGAAGTGAATTTAGTCTAGAAGTTCCAGATCACTAAGCCCATTTCGTTTCTGTTTGATATTGTTCTCGTGGGCTTTGTATCTGTTACATGGCGAAGATTTTTGCCTACATTTCTAAATCAAATTTTGTCCATATTTTAGCTATAGAAGTCTGCCGGTTAAGACTGAACAGAAATTGTTCCCGTTTCTCCTTGGCCATATGAGCATCTAATACTCTGGACTTTTTGCCTCTCAGATGAACCTCAGTCGATTATGTAGGTTCATGTTATCTCTGTTATCAGTACGGAGCGCTTGATCTCCTCTGAATTCCATGGTTAGGGCGGAGTAATTCATCCAAGTCAGTGTGTGAAGATGGATGGAGACTTCATTCCTTGAGTTGTCTTGAACAGGGCCAAGTAATGTAATAGTAAGCGAAAGCTTTTAGAAAGTTCTGGGCGAAATTTTCTTATCACGTAAATATTACACCAGTCGTTTCCAAGTTTCCAGTGGTGCTCCACACTCAGTGGGATAGTGTTTCCAGGTCCAAGTGCTTTCGGGGTTATGCTACTGTGTGCAGTATAGCCTGGGTTACACTAATATTTTCCAAAGTGTGTGTTTAACATTATGGTCTCCCATATATATGTTGCTTTGATTGTAGAAACTGGACAGGGAATTGGTTAGAAGGACCCAGAAGCAGTCAACTAACCTGATTAGCTCTTGTAGTAGCGTTTCCTTTACAAAAGTTAAAAATTCCATGATAGCTGTATCAATACATGAACGAGATCGCGATCCTTTAATTGCAAGTGACGGGTAGTAGCAGCGAATGGCTGGCTCTCTCACATACCACCAACGTTGTTGTTGTTTTTAACAATTGATAAATCAATGAGCCTCTGAGTGATGTTGCATATAATCTGGGATGTGAATTCGAATGATTGTTAATGGTAATAATCTTTTGCTTGACCATAGAATTCTTATTTGTATGGTTTTCTATCAATTTATGGTATTTTTTCAAGTTACACATGAACAAAATATCTATAAACTAATATGTCACATCACAGGGTATATGTTCGAGGCCCAAAATCGCGGCTGCCTCAGGCAGAAAGGCGAGGTGGGAAGGGGCGTCAGGCCAGGGAAGGTGGCACTTGCCCTTTGCCACGTTCTCACGCCTCTCAATCCACATGTTACACAGTGATGATGGTGAAAGAAGGACATCTGGCAACTGAGTCTACGCTTGAAGCTTTTGATATTTAATGATATAATGATATAATGATTTAATGACATATGGCTTCTGTCTTGCGTTCTTTCCGCTTCTTACCAGGAGCGGAAAGATACTGGCATCCTGACACTGACTATTGGGTGCACTGGCATCTGTACTACCGATTGCACTCGTAGGAACGCAGATATTATTAAAATGATTACTCGATTAATCACTACTCGACCGTTTCACGTCTTACTTGTTCTCATTCCGCTGTTGTCTGCTTAATTTCAGACATTCATTTCACTTCGCCACGACATCTGTTCTGTATGTGTCCTTATCTCAACTGGAATAAGTACAATCGTACTTTTTTGGAAATTGATTATCATGTCAATACTGATATCACATGTGTCGTACGGGATTGATAAGGATTCTCCCAGTTTGGTCTACGACTGTCTCAAACCCTGGGCGTGGGACCCTGGGCGTGGGACCCTGGGCGTGGGGAGGGGAAGGGGAGGTAGGCTGGTCTGCTGTCGGGCAACAGGACGCGGGCGGCTTGCCCTCGGGACCAGGTAGTTCACAAGGTCCGGTGGGATGGGGGGGGGGGGGGTACGGAGCCCGAGAGGCGTATGCAACCTTTCTTTCCCGCACTTGAAACATTTCGTCGTTGGCACCGGTGTAGAGACTTTTCTTGCCATGCTATTGGAGGGGCACTTGGCATTCTGCTCAGGAGTGCCCCTCCAATAGCAAGGAAAGTGAAGTCTCTCTTCTGTTTGGATGAATGGAACACGGAGGAACGAGGCCGTAGACTTTTACCGAGATTTAAGCGTGGGTTGGAGTTCTTGGCTTTATTCCTCTTATCTCTCTTTCGTAACTCTTTTTTCCTGTATGATTGATGAAGCACTGAAGAGTGTGGGAGTGGCCGTTAATGAGTTTCCCTTTGATATATGGTTATTAACATTTTTCTTCAGATTTATTGAATAAATAGTGACAATAAAAACCGAATAAATGAATAATAAACTTAGTTAAGAATTGTGGTAATTCTAACCCTAATATGGAGGTCACATAACGGATTAAATTCGGATAAACTTAAATGTAATAATCTTGTGACATTGAAATTTCGATGACAATAGATGAGGAGAGAAAATAAACATATTTAAATGTTTTAAGATTTTGATGGCAAGAAGACGTATGAACCTACGTGATAGTTGCCAAGAGCCTTTCTTTCACTCACTTCCTGGGGTGGGGGGTGGGGGGGACGGGGCCCGAGAGGCGTGTGCAACCCTTATTTCCCACACATGAAACATTTCGTAGCTGGCACTGGTGAAGAGACATATTGACTCATAACCCCATTCAAATATTGACTCATAACCCCATTAATGAAAATGCAGTACCGGCTCAATAGAGAGTGGTACTACATTGTCGACTGGTAGTAATTGCAAATACTTTATCAGGCAGGTAAGCATTCACATTGTTGGGGCAACGAGTAAGTGTAATCAAACACTCCTGAAAAAACTACTGCAAAAGTAATGTGTCTGCAACTTTTTTACAATACTAATGCTATACCCCAGTACTGATATATACATTGTTAATAGAGTGTTAGTTGATAGATGTATAAGTTTGGGACGTGAGTACCACGTGTTTTGTCAATCGCTATCACAATACATAACAACAAGACACTGATCATATCATCAGAACTACTAACAGAACATAAAAAACAACAACCATAATAATAATCAAAATAAATAAATACTATTACAGTTCTCATCAACATCATTTCTTTTCTTATCTTTCTCTTCTTTCCTTTCGGCTCCCTTTTCGAGCTGTGAGCTGAGTTGCCGTGTGCATACCCTACGTCAACCAAACTCCTATCACGCCAGGAAGTTGTAATGATAGACATGAATGCCACTCCGGCGTGACTCACAAGTAAATCTACAATAATCCAATCATCACACAGCGAGAAGCTACCTGATCCCACACCTCAATTACGCCCATGAAGCGCGTGTGGCAGAGAAGGAGCCGCACTGCTGAAGACAAGCTAATGGCACCCCCCCCCCTCCAAAGAGTTCAACGGGTGACACCTTTATTCTCGGGCTTGGCAGTGATGGCCGCCCTCAGCGCTACTGGATTCCAATACTGACCGAGCAATGGATAAAAGATTTCGAAACAGCAGTGACAGCATTGCAACATTGCAGCAACAGCACAAATCTATCAGATCTCTTGCCTATCCTGCAGAGACAGATATCAACGATCTATCTCCATGCGGAAGGCAATGCTCCTAGTCCGGACCAAATCTTTTAGATAGCTTTCTGCAAGTTTAATCCCCCGCGGAGGCGAGGAGTTGCAAAGGTGACCTCGGATATGGACTCCCCTTGCATACAAATGGTTCCTGAACAATTGCTGTCTTTTGGTTTAATGAAACGCGGCGGCTGGTTTATGAAACGTTGCGAAGTGATGGAGTGATGCGGGTGGGGATGATAACGATGGAGATGATGATGATGATGATGATGATAGTGGTGATGTAGATGATGGTGATAGTGGTGATAAGGATGAGGGTGGAAATGCACGATGTGTGAATGGTAATGATAGTAATCGTTATAACGATTATTTTGATTATCATCTTTGTTGTTATTATGGTCATAACGATAAAAATGATAGAAATAATAGTGATGATGATGGTGATGATGGATATAATGATAATAATATTAATGATAATAGTATAGTAGTATTTATGATAAGAGTCCTCCCCTGTCCTCTTCTTCCTCCATCTCCTCCTCCTCCTCCTCCTCTTCTTTCCCCTCCTCTCCTCCTCCTCTTCCTCCCCATATCCTTATCCTCCTCCCCATCCTCTCCTCCATCCTCCTTCCTCCCTTTCCCTCCTCCTCCTCCTCCTCCTTTCCCCTCTTCCTCCTCCCCATCCCCTTCTCCATCCTCCATCCTCCATCCTCCCTTCCCTTCCCCTCCCTCGTCCTCCTCCTCCTCCTCTTCCTCTTCCGTGGGCAAATGACCGAACATCTTCGAGTGATATTTACGTAATGTCCCGAGCGCGGAGTAGTGGGCGCCGGAGTGTCTGGGCGGAGGCCATGAGCGGGGGAAGAGAAGGCTCGCCGACAGACAGGTCTCCTGGCAGAATGTATGACCTGTAGCCCTTGGCGAGAACCTGCCTGGATATTGGGTCAAGAGGATGTTTTGTGTGTATATGTATATGTATATGTGTATATATATATATATATAGATAGATAGATAGATAGAGAGAGATAAAACACACACACACACACACACACACACACACACACACACACACACACACACACACACACACACACACACACACACACACACACACACACACACACATATATATATATATATATATATATATATATATATATATATATATATATATATATATATATATATATATATAAATCGTATGCATCATCCATCTAATCAAATATTACTTGATCTAGATGATAAGAGTTGAGCGTTCGTCCGTCTGCTCTTTGTTTACCCTACATCTAATGGGCAAAATAAATAAATAGATAAACTCGGGGCCTTTTGCAAGTGGTCAGGGATATTCCTGGCAGCATATGATATTAACTACGTGCTCCGCGGCGCGTAAAGAAATGGGGAAAAAATATATAGATGTAAATATAAATAAATAAATGAATAAACACAGAGATTTTTTTCTCAGCGTATTTAGAAAGCAGAACCGAAATAGTAAAAACATGCCCTTTTTTACACATTTCCATTACACTTTATCGAGCTAATTACCACCCTGACGCCAATAATAGCCATCGAGAAGGGCAGTCTCCATCACCAACGGCCCGAAATGACTTCCATCATAGGCGAACACAACGAAAATAACTCTCTTTCAACCCTGGCGTTTGAGACACTGTTCTGATAATGATGACTATATTAAAGGCATCGGAACAGCATCACGGAAGGGCCGGAGTGCTCTGGGAATAGCTCTTGTCTTCGCTTATTGTCAGGAGGGACATGGCTCAGCCCGGATTAAACTTGCATGCATAATAAGGGAATTAGTTCCTTTGATGAGCTTTTTTCCTGACAAAGAGTTGCAGCCTCGGCAAGCCTGCTGTAATCAAAAGGGGGTATGGCTGATTGCGACTTTGATTAGGGCTTGTGTGTGTGTGTGTGTGTGTGTTTGTGTGTGTGTGTGTGTGTGTGTGTGTGTGTGTGTGTGTGTGTGTGTGTGTGTGTGTGTGTGTGTGTGTGTGTGTGTGTGTGTGTGTGTGTTTGTATGTGTGTGCCTATGAGTATGTGTTGTGTAAATATATATATTGCAAACACACACACACACACACACAACACACACACACACACACACACACACACACATATATATATATATATATATTATATATATATATATATATATATATATATATATATATATATATACATATATACATATATACATAAACAAATACATAAATCTACTTCCCACACGAGTGAAACAAAAACAACAAACGAAACCCAGAGGATAATGGCGCTGCGGCGAACGATGATAAAGTCTTATTTTCCTCCGTGTTATCTCGGACGTTATCGTGAGTACCGTGTCTATCCGCCGATGTCCAGACAAATCATACCTGGTGTGGGGGGGGGGGGAGCTGTCGCAGGTCCCGAGTACATACCTGGAAAGAAGGGAGAAGGAATGGGTATTAGATTGTGCGTAGGTTCAGTTGATATAGGTATCAGTAACATTTTATTTTCTGTTAGATGTTTAGTATTGGCTGATATGTGCTTCTCCGTAATACACACGAGAGAGAAAGTAATACACTTGTCTTTTCTTTCATTCTCACACTCTTTCTCTTTCTCTTTCTCTCTTCAGTTCTCTCTCTCTCTTTAGTTCTCTCTCTCTCTCTCTTCAGTTCTCTCTCTCCCTCTCCAGTTCTCTCTCTCTCTCTTCAGTTCTCTCTCTTCTCTTCAGTTCTCTCTCTCTTCAGTTCTCTCTCTCTCACTCACTCACTCACTCTCTCTCTCTCTCTCTCTCTCTCTCTCTCTCTCTCTCTCTCTCTCTCTCTCTCTCTCTCTCTTCGCAAATTAGTAGGGTACAACAAAGCGTGAATCATATTTTCACCTATTCATCTTTTTTTTCTCTCTCTCTCTCAACAATGACGATGATTATTTCCACGACAAGCCTTTCCGAAATGTATAACTGCGAAGGGAAATTGTGGCAGCGAGACAGGCGGAGGCTGAAATTCGCCAATCGATAGATATTATACGTCAGTCAGTCTTGCGGAAGGGGCTGGCTGGATGTGGCCTGGTCTTGGCGGGTTCGTGAAAACTTTGCAAGAGAATAACCTGTCTTCTATTTTTTTTTTTTTTTTTTTTTATGGAAGGATGGTATCGTTCTCTTCTTTGATGCTATTCTTATATGTTTTTCCTTACGTTCTCATTGTTTGTTTTCTCTCTCGCTCCCCTTCTGTCTGTCTGTCTGTCTGTCGCGCTCTCTCTCCCTCTCCTTATATATATATATATATATATATATATATATATATATATATATATATATATATATATATATATATATATATATATATATATATATACATATATATATATATATTCATATATATATATATATATATATATATATATATACATACATATATATATACATACATATATATATATATATATATATATATATATATATATATATATATATATAAATATATATATATATGTCTCTCTCTCTCTCTCTCTCTCTCTCTCTCTCTCTCTGTATATATATATATATATATATATATATATATATATATATATATATATATATATATATATATATATATATATATATGTGTGTGTATCTGAAATGTTACAAATAAAACACATATGTGGAATAACAAACAACATTACCAGAAAAATTGATGTAGTCACACCAAGAAAAATTAGAATATAAACATTATTGGAAGTGCAATGTTTTGAGTTGAGTTGAAAACACTGACTGTAAAGTATGCAAGCAACCATTACACATTAAAACATCATATCATGACATGGCATCTGATTGAACAAATTAGACACAGAGATGGACATGAAACTATGTATAGTATTGCTACTGATATGATTGCAAATGATAAACTTCACCACATACTGGAGAAGTACTTCAGTAATTTTGCTTCCAGTTAGTAAATGTTTCATTTATTTGTTTTACCAATGATGATTTTTCATATTTCTTTAGTGGCTGTTTTATATTATGGTGTATATATATATATGATGTAAAATTAATTTGTGAATGATATAGATTAGTGATCCCATGTAATTATATGATTATTGTAAATAATAAGTAGGCGTAGTCCCTATGCCTTTTCAAATATGTATTCTGCACTGCGTTGTGCATATATTGAATGAAATATATCAAATCAAACAAATCTCTCTCTCTCTCTCTCTCTCTCTCTCTCTCTCTCTCTCTCTCTCTCTCTCTCTCTCTCTCCTTCTCTCTATCTCTCTTTCTCTATCTCTCTCTCTCCCTCTCCCTTTCCCTCTCCCTCTCTCCCTCACTCCTTTTCCTCTCTCTTTCTGTCCCTCTCTCTTTCTCTCTCTTAGTTTTAATTCCTATCCTATTTTGTTCCACATTTTTCCTCATCCCTTTTTTCTTTAGCTCTTTTTATCGCCGTAATTAGCCCTCTCCCCTCCTTCGCGCCTACCACGTCGTCATATCTCTTCCTCTCCTTTTTCCTGCGTCCGTTTTCGTAATTCTTTTCACTTACCAGTTTCACCTCCGCGATGGATTCTCTTGATCATCCGTCATTTCCTCTTTATCACGCACCAGTACATTATTCCTTCCCTTCTCGTCATGTCTCCTATCCCTTCCTTTATCGTAAATCTTCACTGGTCCTTCATCCTCCCTCGTTTTCTTTTTCTTTTTTTTCTTTTTTCTTTCCTTTCGTAATCATCAATGCCACATCAATGTTGCTATTCGAATATGTGTCCCTCACTTTGCAATCAACGCAGCTTGTCTATGAGCACTTGTCCCAAAATGGAAATTAAAAGTAGTGAATTCACGTACTTGTGGACATTTCGGGTATTATGAAAAGCCTAACCTGGATCCGGGGCTCATGGCAAGGTGGAAATCTGAGGGTATTGATTATCTTTTGTCGTCGTGTTGTTAGATAACTATTTACAGTGTTATAGCGTACAGTGACGATATAGTGGAAACCGGCTCAAGAATGGTAATGGTATGGCATATCAAAGGCGTAATTAATAACTGTCTTGTCATCCTTATATAACTATTATATCAAAGGTTATTAGGATTATAGAAACCGTCATACTAGTGATAATAATAGTACTGTTCACTGAATGCATGAACATCAACAATTACGTCACGATAACCAAAATAGCATATAAGAAATACAGATTGCAATAGCAAAATAGATTATAACTTCATTATCGTAACAAGTCACTCACTCAAGCCATAACCCACGCTAGTTTTAAACCCAAACACTTTTTATATTTAAAAACTTTCTGATTTACGTCTTTTTCCTGAACTTTGGCTCTCCGTTTATCCTTCCTGACCAATCTCGAAAATCCACCTTAGGCCCGAAATTCCATTAGCCTTTTCCTCCATTCCGGGAACTGTAAAACAAAATAATCTCGAATGAAATTTATAGCGGAAGGGGTTGTCCAGATTTATTGCCCTGATACACCCTTTATGTATTGTGAACCTGTGACATAAATAATCGCTTTATGATTTATCGGCCACATCTATACCTTTGCATGTACTGATTTCCATTGTGTGTTATGTGGCTACTGTTGTTTATGTGGACATTTGTCTTTTTCTCCGAGATTCTGAATTGGACTGTGCTATTGGTCTCTCAGGTTGATTCGTTGAAAAAGCGTTCACTTAAATTCAGTCTGATCCAATATCCCGGTACTGAAATTTATATAGTACATACATGCATACACACACACACACACACACACAAATATATATATATATATATATATATATATATATATATATATATATATATATATATATATATATATATATATATATATATATATATACGCACATACCCCCTCTTCTCTTTCTCTTGGCATCCTCAGCAATGAGACACCCCGGTCCTATATGATCCTTGTTGCTAGGCCATTTAAGCGAAGATTGGAAAGGAGAGGTGAAGGGGAGAGGGGGAGAGGGGGAGAGGGGAGGAGGATGGAGGGAGGAGGGAGGGAGAGGAGGAGAAGGGGGGGGGGAGAGGGGGGGGGAGCGAGGAGGAAGGGCAGAAGGGAATAGGAAGGGGAGAGCGAGGAATAGGGAATAAGAAGAGGAGAGACGGTAGGATGAGGAAGAAGAGAAGAGGGGATAGGAGCAAGGAGTTAAGAGGGTTAGGAGCGAAGGAGAAGGGAAGTGGGGGAGGAGGGAGGAAGAAGAGTACGAGGGAGGAGGGAAAAGAAGAGGGGGTTGGAATGAGGATGAAGGGAAATGGAGGGAGGGAGGAAGAAGGCGAGAGGAGGTGGAGGGTAGAGGAGGGAGAGAGTGGGGAGGAAGGACGAAGAAAGGAAGAGGGCGGAGGAGGGAGGAAGAAGTGGAGAGGAAGTAGGTAGGAGGAAGAAGAAAAAAGAGGAGAGGATGAAGTGTGGTGACAAAGCTTACCACAAAGACACTACATACTTGAAGATGAGTTTGCCCAATTTGCAGAAATTAAAAACATGAATAACCATAAAAATAACAATGACGCCGATAATG
>BOPN01000501.1:313268-320768 GCA_017312705.2 Penaeus japonicus
AGGGTTCTCTCACTCAAGACATTTTTATCCTGGAAATGGTTATATATATGAATATCAAACGCCGAGAAATATGGACTGACATATGGAATTTCTATATAAACATATACTGAAATATACTATATAATCCTTTTTTAATGAAGGAAAGAAAAAAAGGACATAAATGGTTCATTTATTGTGTATATGGTAGTGGTTATGTATTTGAATGACAAACGTTTATGAACATATATGCATGTAAATGCACTTACCGACAAAGTGAGAGACAGAAACGTCAATACACAAATGCACACACACACACACACACACACACTAACACCAATATCAGATAAATCTCTCGAAAATACCCTTTCTTCACATCCAGCACACATTCCAGCACCAACAGAAGACCTTTTTAGGAAATCTCGGTCCTTGTCACTATAAAAGACTTCGGTTTTGGATATCCACAATCCATGTGAACAACGAACCTGGAAGACCACGAGGAGTAACTATGGATTGCTGTGTGAAAGCTCTTGTGAGAAGGACACGTGGAATGGTACACCAATTTACACAAAACTCTTGGTCGAATGCGCGTACCAAACTTGGCTTGGTATTCACAGTCGAGCTTGTTCGCGCCAGATGAAGATTCAATATGTATAACGATGAATAAGTAAGCGTTTGGGACTGTATACTCAGAACAAGGTGAGTGCATAAATGTATGTAGCAGGATTTATATATAATGTATACAAGGCTAACTTTACAAGGCCAGTATCATCCAGTAAAGTAAAGGAAACAAGGGTTCGTGAAATTTATTTTCAGATAGAAACGCTGAGAATCGTGTGCAAAGTCACAGCAAGTGGATGAACGAGCTAAACAATTCACGACCGACCCTTAACTGCACTTTTACACTCTCCCCCCCCTTCCCTTCCCCCTCCCCTCCCCCCTCCCCTTCCCCCTCCCTTCACTTTTCTCTCTACCCCATAAAGTAAATTGCCAGTGGGCATTTACCTCAGGATGAAATACTCACCCCGATTATAAAGTTTCAAACCTCCATAGATCGCAGGCCCTAAACAGTTGCCATGACAACAGAACCCGGCCTCATAACACGGTGATGTGTTGCAATGCCTCGCGTACGTCGTGCTACGGGCGAAAAATCCACTCTATAAATGCACTCAAATCCACTGTATAAATGCATCGAAGCGCAGATTTAAAGCGCAAAGCACGGGCAGCGTCGATAAAAATGGAATTTGATACTGTTCATCATAGGGCGGACTCTCTCGTTACCCATTAACTAAATATTCAATCATATATTGCGGGTTCTGCTAATGGCTATATAACGCGAGGTTTATATAATAGGAAAAACAATACTAATACTACTCATCGGGGGCGAGCATGTCAAAATTGGACGCAGGTGAATATCAATTATTTTTTTTTTACTATCATTAAGGAAGAATATAAATGTATTTCGAACTGGACTTTGGCCATTAATTAATCTCATCTGTGTAAATGTTGTTAACGAACACATACATCATCGTGATCTTTGCTCGTTTATCATCTCGTTTCATTTTTGTTTTCCTTTATTCTAGAATTGAAATTTCGAAAGATAATTTTAGTAAACAAAGAGAAGATTTACACATTAACACAAATTTACCAAATGAATACGCCAGTCTGTTTGTTACCAATTAACTTGAATGAAACACTTACTGCATTCACTCTTGATGTTAGTTTGACCTCCTCTCTAAATTCCTTCCTAACTCAGTGTTTGACCAGCGCAGACACCGCTACCCCCCTAGGGACCCCTCCCTCACATACCCCCACCCCTCCTAAATACCCCCCACCCCCCACCCTTCCCCCCCTAGCCCTGCCCACACGCTCTTGCCTTCAATAACATCCACCCGCCCAGGTGCTCGGGCCCGCCTGCACGAAATTCTCGGGAAAATGTATGATTTATCCCGAGGCTGTATATCCAATCGAGAGGGAAAGGGTCGTTGGAAAGAGAAGAGGAGGAGGAGGAGAAGGAGGAGGAGGAGAAGAGGGGAAGGAGCAGGAGGAGGAGAAGATGAAAAGGAGAGGGGGAAAGGAGGAGGAGGAGCAGATGAGGAGGAGAGGGGAAGGAGAAGGAGGAGGAGGAGAGGGGAAGGAGCAGGAGGAGGAGCAGATGAGAAGGAGAGGGGAAAAGGAGGAGGAGGAGCAGATGAGGAGGAGAGGGGAAAAGGAGGAGGAGGAGGAAGGTGGAGAGGGGGAAAGAAGGAGGAGGTAAGTAAAGGAGGAAGAGAAGGAGGCAAGGAAAGGAGGAGGAGAAGGAGGTAAGTAAAGGAGGAGGAGAAGGAAGGGGGAGATGGGGAGAATGAGAGGGAGACGAAGAGGAGGAGGAGGTGGAGATAGGGAAAAGGAAGAGGGAGGATTAGGAAAGGGGTAGGAGAGGGGGAAGGAGGAAAAGAGGGGGACAAACAGGAGTAGGAAAAGAGAGGGAGAGGGAGAAGACACAGGAGGAAGGGGAAAAAGAAGTAGTAGGAGTAGGGGAAGGAGGAAGAAGAAGAGGGATATGAGGAGGAAAGGGGGAAGGAGAAGGGAGAAGAGGGAGATGAGGAGGAAAGGGGAAGGGAAGGAAGGAGGAGGAGGAAGGGGAGGGGGAGAGAATAGCATTGGATGAGAGGAGGGGATGAGATGAGGGTCAATGGAGAAAGTGAAGTATTATAGTGAGTAGAAGAGGGGTCGAGGAGGAGGAGGAGGAGGAGGTGAAGGGGGGAGGAGGAGGGGGAGGGGGAGGAGGGGAAGGGGAAGGGGGAAGTAGGAAGGAGAAAGAGTCAGAGTATGAAAAATGAATACGAGGAGGAGGAGGAGGAGGAGGAGGAAGGGAAGTTTTAAAGTTTAGGCGAGATACTGCATGCACCTCAACCTGAAGCATAAAAAAGTACCAAGAAATAAGTGGTAAGATTAACAAACAAAAACATCAAGCAGGGGACTCAGATACAAGGAAGAGAGAGAGAGAGAGAGGGAGAGAGAGAGAGAGAGAGAGAGAGAGAGAGAGAGAGAGAGAGAGAGAGAGAGAGAAGAGAGAGAGAGAGAGAGAGAGAGAGAGAGAGAGAGAGAGAGAGAGAGAGAGAGAGAGAGAGAGAGAGAGAGAGAGAGAGAGAGAGAGAGAGAGAGAGAGAGAGAGAGAGAGAGAGAGAGAGAGAGAGAGAAAGAGAAACAAGGAAGAGAAGATAACTCAGGGAGATATATCACACGTTAAGATATAAGACATGTTCAAGGATTTGCTCGAATTTCCATTGAACCAGAGAAGATATATGTATACCTTCTTACATAAGATGATTGAGGTTTAACGGAACGGTGAGAGAGATGCACATGTGGAAGACAGATGATAGGGGAAGAGACGGGAGAGGAGGAGGGGGGGGGGGGGGGAGGGGAAAGGGGAGAGAGGGAGTGGGGGGGGAGACAGAGGGTAGGGAGAGTGTAAATTGAGAGGGGGAGGGAATATTGAAGAACGTGGGGGCGGAGGAGGGACGGTATGGTGGTGGTGGGGGGGGGGGGGGGGGGGGGGGGGGGGGGGGGGGGGGGGGGGGGGGGGGGGGGGGTAATGTATGATAAGTGGGTGGTCGGAAGAACGCAGTGGATAGTGGAAGGGATGATCGATGGAGTGTAGGAGCAACGGAACGTAATTGTGGTGGTAGAATGGACTAAAAAAAAAAAAAAAAAAAAAAAAAAAAATGGATCCATAAACTTGGAGTTGTTTATGCTTGTGATAATGCATTTGCAAGCATCACCTTTGTGGATAGGGGATTTTTACATGAGTCAGTATATAGAAGAGGGTTGCAAATGAAGTACTGAGGTAGAATTCAAAATAACAAAGATAAAGGAAGGGAAGGAAGGAAGTGTGGGCGAGGAAGGGGAGGAGAAAGCGCCCATGAAACGTAAAAATACACTCTTTAATTTATCGAATATCATCCCCCATTTTCTCTTCCACTGTCTCTCTCTAATTTTTTTTCTCTTTGCTCTGTCTCTCTCTGTCTCTCTCTGTCCTTTCTTCATGCCCTTATTCTCACTCCCTTACTCTCTCTGTCTAATCATTTTCTCTCTCTGTCCTTTTTCTCTCTCTCTTTCTCTATTCATTTTTCCTCTTTCTTTCCCTTTTCGTCTTTTCTCTCTCTCTCTCTTTCTCTATTCATTTTTCCTCTTTCTTTTCTTTTTCGCCTTTTCTCTCTCACAAATATTTCTTATTGGAACCAGGAACCGAGTCCTATTTCTCACGAGCGTGTTGTTTCGGCAGTCAGAGCGGTTCGCTTTTGCAACTTGATCTTCTCTCTCTCTCTCTCTCTCTCTCTCTCTCTCTCTCTCTCTCTCTCTCTCTCTCTCTCTCTCTCTCTCTCTCTCTCTCTCTCTCTCTCTCTCTCTCTCTCTCTCTCTCTCTCTCTCTCTCTCTCTACCCCCTCCCCCCTCTCTCTGTGTCTCTCTCGCTTTCCGCATGATAACAAATGATGATAATAACAAATGAATTATGATGATAATAATGTATTGATAATGATGATGAAGATAATAATTACAACAAATGAGGATAATAATAATCATAGTTATCGCAAATACATACAGAAACATAGACAAACACACACATACATACACAAACACATACACACTCGAATACATACAGAAACATAGACAAACACACACACACACACACACACACATACACCTTTTAGCATTGGCAGAAAGACCATTCATTATCATGATGTATTTCTTTCCCTCATGCAAAGATCCCCTGCATAGTTTTAATGCGTCCCTGAGAGCATTAACCAAAGACCCTTATACTTATTATAATTGGTACGTGTTTGTATACAGACCCATGTGCGTACTTATTCCATTGCGTGGTTTTATTGCGTGTAGGACTGCGCAAACAAACGCCCACAGTCACATACACACACACACACACACACAAACACATAAACAAACACAAAAACAAACAAACACACATATAAACAAACACACATATAAACAAACAAACAAACAAACACAAACAAACAAAACAAACAAACAAACAACTCTAATATAGTAAAAAACCCAAATAGAACAGAAGAAAAAAAAAGAAAGAAAGAAAAAAACACCATGACTTGTATAATAAGAAAAGAAAAGTACTCCTCGGAACAAACAAGTGAAAGTGAAGCCGAACTGACAGCGAGAAATAAGCTAGGTTGTTCCCATGACTTCCGGCCGAACACCGCACTAATGACAAGGTAACAGGGAAGTCGTTTATTTTGCCCTCGGGAAGTTTCATCCCCGAATGTAAACCGAGGAGTAGTAGATCTATAGATGTAGGTAGATAGATAGACGGAGAGACAGAACGATGGATGGACTGGTAGATAGATAGATGGATGATTAGATGGATGGATGGGTGGGTGGATGGATGGACGGACAGACAGACAGAGAGACAGATAAATAGATAGCTAAATGAATAAACAGTGAGATAGACAGATAGATGGGCGGACGGATAGAGAGGTGTAATAGATAAGAGAGAGAGGGAGAGAGAGACAGAGAGAGAGAATGTGTGTGTGTGTGTGTGTGTGTGTGTGTTGTGTGTGTGTTGTGTGTGTGTGTGTGTGTGTTGTGTGTGTGTGTGTGTGTGTGTGTGTGTGTGTGTGTGTGTGTGTGTGTGTGTGTGTGTGTGTGTGTGTATGTGTGCGTGCGTGTGCGTGTGTGTGTCTGTGTGTATATATGTGTTAGTGTGTGTGTGTGTTTAGGTATATGAGTGTATGTTTGCGTGTTTTAATGTGGGTGTGCAGATGGGCGTGGATGTGCGTGGGTATCCTTTCTTTGGCTTATTAAGTCTAACAAAACTCTACTCCGTGTCGTCGAGATTAAAGGCTTTTTGTTAGGGAAAATTCCTGCAGCATTACATTACTTTTAACTTCAGGGAGAAAGAAATATTTAATGCCAAATTTACGCATGTACTTTTATTGTAGGAGGAAAGTCTTGTTATTGCGAAGAAAACTTTCATATTAATGATAATAAGAGGGAAAATTTGCATGAGTGTAAGACACGTACATATATGTACTTTTACATATTCATATCAATAAATAAATAAAGTTAGAGAGAGAGTGGGGGGGGGAGAGGAGAGAGAGAGAGAGAGAGAGAGGAGAGCGGTTGATTTTTTCTTCCCGAAATGACACTTCAAGGCACTTCACTCATGATGGCATCCGACTTCCACCTCTTCCCTGACGTCTCAATGTCTCAGAAGGTGTTGCCAGAACAGCCGCAAGCCGCGGCACAGAAAATAAGAGAGAGAGAGAGAGAGAGAGAGAGGGAGAGAGAGACAGATAGATAGAAAGATAGATAGAGAGAGAGAGAGAGATAGACACACACGCCCACCATCCCTTCGAACTCAGAGCCTCCTGTTTCCTATGCCAACAGTCTCAGAAGTCAGCTAGAAATGGGAGAAAAGTAACGACTAGTTGTGACTGTTGGTGTCCAGTCAGATTCTATCCCATGGGAAAAATGCAATGCAAGGAATAGGCCAATGAAAGTTGATGACTCTTATGCCGCCTCTGCAGTCATGAAATTAAATGCTCTTAAAAGAAAACTGGACGTCGACAGGGTGATTACCTATTGTAGATCATGTATCTTGACTTTTGATCTGTTGATCATTTTGTTTTGCTCTCTTGATAGGTTTAACTGCTGTTACATGATCGGTGACTATATTTATATTGCTAAGTGTTTCACTGCCTTGCTTGAATTATTAGATATCGTTTCCGGTTTGGTAATCTTTCATTTTATATTTGTAACAACTTACCCCACAGACTGTTGAAATTTATCACACGAGCGAGCTAAGTTGTATAATATTGCTTCGCAAAGCATGTTCTACTATTTTGCAAGAACAAGACAATTCATTCTTTTTCTTTATATCCCATTAGGCAAAATAAGTTCCTGACCAGTTGCTTCAGCCAGCTAATCTTCGACAAACTTTCCTAAAAACCAATTATAATTGTACTCGAAATAACTCAGACAGCATAAAGACCTGAACAACAGATAATACTTAAACTGCATATTCTGAACACAAGAAAGGACTTATTCTGCATCAAATATATGACCAATTAGCGTGGTGGTGACTCCTCTGCTATGAATATACGCCACAGACAATCAGGGTGTAATGTTTCTGATATCAAACATCATGACCTTTCAAGAGCAAAGATCATTTCCATTCAGTATTCTTGTGTAGTTTTGGATGTGGTGGTAAAAATGTAGTGACAACTAGCTAGCTCCGTCCCCTCACCCTCTGCTTTATAATTTTCATGTTCTTGTTTATATACTTGGTTTATGTTTATACTTAGATGCACTTGGTTCTTTCATGTGAGGTGATATTGGTATATTGCTCGAGAAAAAGTCGTAAGTTGCATGTGTAATGGGTTCTCCTTAATGTTTGCTGTTTATATCATGCAACGTTGATTAATACTAAATTTTATTGTATACATTTTAATACTGATTCTCATGGTAATTAATTTGTGTCAAACTAAGTAGGACTAAGATAACTTAGGTCAG
>BOPN01000501.1:325768-345768 GCA_017312705.2 Penaeus japonicus
GAGAGAGAGAGAGAGAGAGCAGAGACAGTGGCAGAGGCAAAGGCAACGACAGAGACAATGAGTGTAGGGAGGGAGGGAGAGTGAGAGTGAGAGGGAGTCTAAAGAGAGAGAGAGAACGACAGACAGACAGACAAAGAAAGAGAGAGAAAAAAAAGAGAGAAAAAGACGTGTTCCATTAGTGCTGACTTCATGATCCATTATCCTCATTGATCATTTTGCATTGCATTTTGCAAAACTGAAAAGGAAAAAGCGCTTCCTTTTTTCTTGATTTTTTATTATCAAGAAGAGTATTATGATTCAGTGACAGTGAGGATATATTTTTCAATATTTGTTATATTATGATATAGATTACGATCAATAAAGCCAGAATAATTATTATGACACCAACAGTAGTAATAATATTATGATTGCTAATAATGATACTAATAATTATTGTGATTATGATGATAAAAATTATCATTTCAGTAATTATTATCATCATCGAAGTCATCACCATCATCGACATCAACATCATTAGCTGTAGCAGTATGAGTAGAATGAAAATGATGATGATGATGAGGATGAGAATGAGAATGATGATGATGATGATGATGATGATGTTGATGATAATGTACAGTACAACTAACAATGATGATGATGATAATAATTATGAAAATGATGATGATTATGATGATGATGATGATAATGATGACAACAATAATAATAATAATAATAATAATAATAATAATGATAATAATAATCATCAATATCATCATGCTACTACTACTACTACTAATAATAATAATAATAATAAAAATAGTAATAATACTAATACTGCTACTACTAATAATAATAATGATAACAATAATAATGATAATGGCAACAATAATGCCCGAGGCTCCAAGAATCCAAGAAATCAAACAGCAACGATCAGTCTCGTGTAAGATTAGACTCAAGACGTGATGGCCACTTCTGCATCTTTTATTGTTGATAGGATGACATTGCAAACAAACAGAGAAGGAGCATGAGAGAAAGAGTGACATTTGTACAGACGGGACTAATGAGGGAGTTGGTGAGGGAGTGAAGGAAACTATTGAAAGAAGTGCATTGCGTGGGGGGGTAGAGGGTGGGGGTGAGGGTGGGGGTGGAGGGTGGGGTTGGGTGTGGGGTGGGGTGGGGGTTGAGAAAGGTGGGGGAGGGGAGGGGAGGAGGGGTTGGGGTAAGAGTGGGGTGGAGGTGGGGTGTGGTTGGGGGTTGAGAAAAGAAGGGGAGGGGAGGAGGGGTTGGGGTGAGAGGGGAAAGGGTAGGGGGAGGGGGAGGCGGGGGGGGGGGGGTTAGAGCGGTTGGAAGGAGAGAAAGACGCGATAAGAAGGAAAGAAGGAAATGAGTTAAAGGAATCGTGGGGAGAAAAATTTAGTTTGAAATAATCTTAATGCTTTTAGACATATAGAGAATAATAGTAATGATAACAATAATCATGAAGATAATGCTAACGACACCGAAAAAAAATTGTGGTGTTGATAAAAAACAATAATCAGAATTCGAAAGATAACAGGAATGAAGATCTTAGTCAGAAAAAATAAAAATACAGAAGCGACAAAGCCATACAATAATAAAAAAAACGAATACCAAAACTTCAGACTAAAAACACACGAAATAATCCAAACACCAACTCGAGAACTGAACCGATAGGGATCGAACCACCCAGCCGAGACGAGAACGAGCAGCAGTGAGCCCCAGACGAGCGGCCAGCCAGCCAGTCAGCCAGCCAGCCAGGTCGCGAATTTCACAAAGGGAGTAGAACGGGGACAGCAGCACGCCCGTATCTGCTGTTGGATGGCCGTCTTGATAGCCTCGAGGTCATGACTCAGAGATGAGGTGTCTCAACCAAGCGTAGGGTAAGAGGGGAGGGAGTGGGGGAAGGGGGAAGGGGGGAAGGAAGAAGTAATCTTTTGTTTACATATGTATTATTATTCTGTTGGGTGTTGCTTGTTGGTTATATTGTTTGTGGTTCTTTGGTTAGAAATGTTATGTGGTCTTTTTGTTGTATGCTCTCTCCCCCGTTACTGTTAGTTTGTGATTATTCAGACGAATGTTTACAGCGACGAAAATATCTCGAAAATGTGAAGAAAAACGCCAGACTACATGCTCGGAGTCACCACCTGAAGGGGATTGCAGTTTTTACTCGAAAGGTCGCACATCTAACGGTTCCATCATCATTGTGATTGTCTTTTGTTCCAATTTTCACACGTAACTTTTTTTTCATAACTGCTGCATCCTGAAATTAACGCCATTAGTTGCCATACCCACGGAACTGCTCGCTAACTTCTAGATCTCAACAGAAATAGTCTAACACCAAAAACGAAATATTGCGTACATAGAAAAGACATCATGCTCCCCCCCCCCCCCCCCACTCCCCTCCCTCCTCGTCAAGCCAAAAGTCATAAAAACAAATTTTACTGCAGAAAGCAACGGAAAATTGTAATAATGTATTATTTCAATGAAGAGTCAATTAGCTATTTTTGTTCTTTTAAATAACACACATGATACAAGAGCAGTAGAAAGGAGAGTAAGCTGCAAAATATTATTACAAGTTATTACTCGTTTAGAATACTGGAAATATATATAGACAAATAGTCACATTATTTATGCACAATGATCTCTACAGTAACATGTAAAACCAATACCGGAAACAGTATATATTTATTGCGAATTACACTTTCAATGCATTACAGATAGACACGAATGATAATGTTAAAGATAATGATGAAATTGATAATGATGATGATGATGGTGATGATGATGATGATGATAATAATGATAACAATTATAAGAAAAAAATATAATAATAAGAATGATGATAGTAATCATAATAATGATAATGATAATAATTATAACAATAATAGTGATAATAATAACATTAATAATCATGACTATAATAATAATAATATTTTCAATGATGATTGTGATAATGATAATGATAATAATGATAATAACAGCAATAACAATAATAATCCTACTGATAACAACAACAACAATGATCATATACTCACTTGCAACAGACATATTTTGAATACAAACATACGCCCACAGTCTAGTATACACAAGTTTGTTTACTTTAACTTCACCAGCTGGTGCCATGACCGGTTTCGTATATTATAAACAAGCTTCGTATATCACGTTATTATGGACTTCGGTTGCAAGGGTTGGGTATCTAGTCATTGGAATGCTCGTGTGTGCGCGCGCGCGCGCGTGTGTGTGTGTGTGTGTGTGTGTGTGTGTGTGTGTTTTGGAGTGGCAATAATTAGATCAGTAGGGATGATGAGGATTGAATTATAATGATAATGATGATGTTGATGATGATGGTAGTAATG
Organism: Penaeus japonicus; assembly: GCA_017312705.2. Taxonomy (NCBI): domain Eukaryota; kingdom Metazoa; phylum Arthropoda; class Malacostraca; order Decapoda; family Penaeidae; genus Penaeus; species Penaeus japonicus. The sequence continues at coordinate 329,122 of BOPN01000501.1, forward strand.
GTGATGATGATGATAATGATGGTGATGATGATGATAATGTTGATGATGGTGATGGTAATGATGGTGATGATGACGATGATAATGACGAAGATGAAGATAAAGATGATAATGATGATGAATATAAGGATAATGGTGAGGAGGATATGGATGAGGATGAAGATAATTACAAAGATAATAATAAGGACAATAATAACAACAATGATAACCAAAAATGATAATAACCAGTGATAAAAGATAAGGCAAAGGACAGGGACCACATCGGAATTAGCGAATCAACGTCAGTGAGGGTTCAGGAAAGTAAATTCGATTGTTCCCCTCGTATTTCCTCTCTTTTCTCCCTCATCTGAAAGAGACCGAGGTGGGCTGAGTGGGTGGGTGGGAGGAGAGAGAGAGGAAGAGGGGAAGGGAGAGGGAGAGGGAGGGGGGATACGAGATCTCAGGTGGCAGTTTTTGGTCCCTAACTTTTCTCAATGAGTAATTAAGAGACGTCTCCAAAACCGTGAGAGGCAAGATTCAAGCAGCGCTAAGATTTTGACCGTCGTCTCAGACCACGAACTATGGAAAGGGGAAGGAATTGGGGAAGAAGTAGGCGTGCTGTGTGTGTGTGTGTTTGTTTGTGTGTGTGTGTGTGTGTGTGTGTGTGTGTGTGTGTGTGTGTGTGTGTGTGTGTGTGTGTGTGTGTGTGTGTGTGTGTGTGTGTGTGTGTGTGTGTGTGTGTGTGTGTGTGTGTGTGTGTGTGTGTGTGTGTACATAGAGGGTCGAGGGAGAGAGAGAAATAGAGAGAAAGAAAGATAGATAGAGATAGAGTGAAAGAGAGAAAGAGAGAGAGAGAGAGAGAAAGAGAGAGAAAGAAAAAAAGAAAGAGAGAAAGAAAGAAAGAAAGAGAGAGAGAGAAAGCGGGAGAGAGAAAGAGAGAGAGAGAAAGAGAAAGAAAAAGAAAGAGAGAGAGAGAGAGAGAGAGAGAGAGAGACAAAAATAGAGAGAGAGACAAAAATAGAGAGAAAGAGAGAGAAAGAAAGAGAGAAAGAGAAATATAAAGAGAAAGAGATAGAAAGAAAGAGAGAGAGAGAAACAAGTAAGCCTCAACACATATCTGAAAATAGGGTCTCTCGCCACAAAGCGATTTGCTCAACGAAACGCCGTCCCCACTATCTGCGGGTAATATCGACGAGAAGGCGTTGGACAGCTCCTATGATCGTGGAGCACAATAGTGGTGCTTGTCTGCTTGAGGAGGCAGTATCTACGCAGCGAGAGGAGGGAAAACCCAGCCAGATCCTGTTATTTGCTTCTTGAACATTTGTTACTCTGAGCGCGTGAGACGACAAAAAAAAAAAATAATAAAAAAAAAAACACAGGATAGGGATATGGTTCTTAAACTATTTTGAAATTATATTGCTTGCTAAAATGCATTCGTCTGGATGTATGTAATGTATAGTGTGGTGACAGGCGACCATGCGAGAAGATTCAGTAGTTTCATTGCCTTTCCTTCCAGAATCTTCGGAAGCACGTGTGGTAAACAAGCTACGGAATAGGAAGCAGGGAGAGAAGAGGGGAAAGATAGGTAAGAAGAATAGTGACAGGCAGAGAGAAAGGACAGTAAAGTAAGAGAGAAGGGGGTAAGGGTATACATATAAAGAAAGAGAACAACAAAGAAATAGAGAGAGAGAGAGAGAGAGAGAGAGAGAGAGAGAGAGAGAGAGAGAGAGAGAGAGAGAGAGAGAGAGAGAGAGAACGTACAGACTGACAGAGAACAAGAGAGAGAGAGAGAGAGGAACGGAGTCTTGGGAAAGCGAGGCGGAAGGAAGGAGACACACCGCAATCTTGACGAGCCGGACGATCGCCTTGGCGCCGATATCCCATCATCCAATCTAGTTTACGGCGAGATCTTACTCCACGTGCAACTTTATGAGTGAATGCACGGAGCAGGAGCCTGTGCGCGCCGAGGAGCAGCAGCAGCAAGGGACTTGATGCGTGTACATCGGCCTTGAGCGAGATGTGATCACACTCGCCAGCTGGTGCGTGTTGCCATGGGAGCCGACTCCTCCTCTAAATCAGTCATTAGTCTTTGAGGAAAAATAGACCCCCAGTTCTCGTTCCGCGATGAGGGAAAGGGCGATTTGCAAGCTCGTGTGATTGAGTAGGTGTATTGATTAATGATCTGAACATCGACAGAAAATATGCGAGAGGGAGAGAAAACAAGGGGCATAAGGTACATCTCAATACGAGGGAGAATGATAGAGAAAGAGGAGAGAAGAAGAAGCAGAAGAAGAAGAAAAAAAGAAAGAAAGTGACACAGGACGAAAGGACATGTTGGCGAGAGACGGACGATAGATAGAAAGAAAGCAAGAAAGAGTCACTAGACGAAGGATAATAACCCAAGTGAGGGATTAGACAGCGAAAAGAAACGACATGAGAAGGAAGAAATTCACTCGATGCAACATTGACGTGCATGAATTGATTTATCGGGCTGTATCCAGGGTGAATCTGAGACTGTTGTGGAATTGAGTTTTGTGATTTCGATATATCATGTTTTGTCCTTTTGTAACCGAGACTGAGGGTATATATATCACTTGTATGTATTAATGTCATCCTAAACTATTACAATACATTTGCTTACTTGTATATCTTTTACTTTTTTCCCGAAGACGAGCACAGAGAAACCAGTTACCAGTCGTATTTACTTATCTTTTTTTTCCATTTTGATAACCATGTTTTTTACTATAGATAATTTATATCTTCCAGTAATAAAAAATCAGGTCAGTCTGAGTATATAAAAGCATTTCTTTTTTAAAGCAAAGATACAAACATGCTTGTTGAGAGAAGATATGCTTGTACCGCTTGCATTGCTTCTTCTTTGTTCTTCTTTTTGCAACTGTGGTGCTTTTGTTCACCCTTTTGTTTGTTCCTAAAGACAAAACAAAAAAGAAAAAAAAGAAAAGAAAAGAAGGGAGTAAAAATCATAATTGCTCTAACCAACCTAATTAATTTACTTTTTTGGTTATCTTAAAAGAAAGCTTTTTTTTTACACTATTATTTTGTACCTTTCATATCCCTCTTCGGTGGCTTTATACTTTGGGTTATTTGTGTCTTCAAAGATTTTAACAGGGGGGGGGGCACACACACACCACCCGTTTGAAGTAGAAGTATATAGGTTTTCTCTTTTATCCACATCATTATTATTATTATTATCATTATTGTTATTATTATGATTATTATCATTTTTATTATTATTATCATCATTATCATTATTATTACTATTATTATTATTATTATTATTATCATTATTATTATTATTATTATCATCATTATCATCATTATTATTATTATTATTATTATTATCATCAATATTATCATTACTATGTTTTGTTATTATCATTACCATTATCATTTTGATAAGTATTGGTATTGGTACTAGGTTTATCAACCTGATTATCATTGTCATGATAATAATCATGATTATCATTATTATCATTATTGTTTCATTATCATCATTGTTGTTATTGCTATCATTATTATTATCATCGTTATCGGTATTACTACCATTATCATCATTATTAATGTTATTACTATTATTATCGTTATCATCCTTATCATAATCATTATTATCAATATCATTATTATTATCATCATTCTTATTGTAATTTTTATTATCATTACTATTACTAACTTGCCATCATCAATATTATTATTACCATTATCATTAGTATCATTACCATTATCATTATCACTATCATTACTATCTTTATAATTAATAAAATCATTATCATCATTAGCATCACTATTGTTAATATCATCACTATTGTTAGTATCATCACTATTATCATTATCATAATTGTTATCATTACCAGTTTGCTTACTGCCAGCATTATTATCCTTGATCGTATTAGTTCCAACATTAAAATTATTACTATTTCCATCATTCCTTCAGCTCAAGCCTTGTTTTCCAATATGTCTTTGCCAAAATAAAACTCCGACCTACTCCACAATGCTGTATACACATAAAAGAGAATGGCTGATCTATCCAAATTTGACTGCGAATCCAAAACGGGATGGAGTTTACACAGCCCATCAGTAGAGGGAGGGAATGCAAGACTTGGTGTTTACTTGGCCACTCAGATACAGAACTCGGGGCTTTTGATGGTGGGAGGGTTTCCGAGAACGGTGGGGCTGATAAGGAGTGGAGGAGGTTTCACGATACTGGGGGCGGGGGTTGTTTTTGTCTGTGGGGGGGGGTTAGAGGATGGGGTGTGGGATGGGTGGTCGGGTGGGGGTGGGGTAGGGTAGGGTGGGGTGGGGTAGGGTAGGGTAGGGTAGGGTAGGGTGGGGTGGGTCTGGATACTCTCCCTCCCCCCTCCCCCTCCCCTCATCCTCCTGCCCTCTGTGTTCTTTGATATAAATGTGGATGGTTGTCTGCGCTTTGTACTTTTGGATTGTTTTTGGTTTGGTGTGTTTTTTTTCTCTCTTTATCATTTTTTTCTTTCTGTCTCTTATTCTCTCTCTCTCTCTCTCTCTCTCTCGCCCTCTCTCTCTCTCTCTCTCTCTCTCTCTCTCTCTCTCTCTCTCTCTCTCTCTCTCTCTCTCTCTCTCTCTCTCTCTCTCGCTCTCTCTCTCTCACTCTCTCTCTCTCACCCTCTCTCTCTCACCCCCTCCCCCTCTCTCTCTATACCTCCCTCCCTCCCTGCCCTCCCGCCCCTCCACCCTCCTCTCTCTCTCTCTTTCTCTCTTTTCCTCTCTTTCCCTCACCCTCACTCACCCCCAGTCACCCTCTCACGCTCACATCTGCCCTCCGGTTCTTATATAACTTTTCGTTTACTTCCGTAGTCTGATTGCATACTCCACTTCTGCGTTTACGTTGGACTCACCCCCTCGAAAAGTTCCTTAAAGCACTATGTCAATGCCAGCTTTCGACGAATATCTTTTTGAGTCAAAGAATATATTACGTGCATAAGGATTAAGGTAAATCAAGATGATACTACCACTATTGTTTTTTTTTTTTTTTTTTTTTTTGTATAACTACAACTACTACTATTGATACTGCTATTACGTTTACTACTACTATTACTACTACTATTAATGATAGTAATGATGACAAAAATGATGATAATAATGATGAAAATATACAATAATAATATTGATAATGATGATTATGATAATGATGTAATGATAATAGTAATAGCAAAAGTATTAATAACGATAGCAATGATAACAATAATAATAATACTGATACTAACAACAACAACAACAATAATGACGATAATAATAATAATGATAATAATAATAATAATGATAATAATAATAATGATGATAATAATAATAATAATAATAATGATAATAATAATAATAATGATAATAATAATAATAATAATAATGGTAATGATAATGAAAATGATAATGAAAATAGCAACAATGATACAGCCTACAATCATCTTGACAACATAAGCAAGACAACGAACTATGATCTTACTAACGATAACATTATCAATGACAATAGCACAACAACAAAGATAATTAAAGAATAATGCAACACAACCTGACTGACACTACCTCATGATACACAAGTCATGTTGCAAATAAAACAGTGAAAGAAGGAAAAGGAAATATTACGGGAATCAACCATGCATTCAAAGCGAGAGGGAAAGATTATAAGTCAACATAATATCTTATTAACACCGGCCAGACTATTGAAATATTGAAATGTGTCTGAGGTTTTCAGGTCGCCTTTTATAACATATTTCGGAGCGTCTATATTAGTTTTGTTATTGTTATTATTTGTTATTATCATTATTTAAGTTCTATAATGATTATCAACGTTGCTCGTCTTTCTATTTATTTATATATTTTTTTTCCAGTGGACAGGACGTTCTGTTGCGTGTTTCTTCAGAGCAACATTTTTTTCCTTAATTGTCCCTACGTGTCGACATTTTTTTTTTTTTTTTCCTGTGTTGTCCAATCAACAATAACTCTCCTTGTCATTTCGCTCTATTTTTGCCATATGATTTTTTTTTTTTTCACAATTGACACCCTACCTTTTCCTAGCCGTCGTTTGAAATATTTTTCCTCTCCGGTCCCAAAAGGCAACCATTTTTACCCTGCCTGGTCGTAGCCTCTCGTTTCCTTTCCTTCCCCCGCCCTTTTAGCCTCCTCCCCTCGGCCTCCTTCCCCTCTTCCCTCTCGTCCTCTCAGGTCTCCCTCGCACTCTTCTTTCTCCTCTCTCCTTCCTCCTTCCTCTCCTTCTTTCTTTTCCCTCTCCTCCTCACAGATCTTCCTCTCCCTCGTCCTCTTCCTCCTTCTTTCTTCTCCCTCTCCCACTTCTCTTTCCTCCTCCCATCCCTCCTGGCCCTGGCCTGGCCCTCTTCCTCTTCCTCTCTCCTTCCTCCTTCTTCTCCCTCTCCTTCTTCCCTCTCCTTACCCCCTTCTCTATATCCTGTTTCATCTCCCGTCCTCTTCCCATTCCAACCATTGCCATCCCTTCTTTTTCAATCCCTCTCTCTCTCTCTCTCTCTCTCTCTCTCTCTCTCTCTCTCTCTCTCTCTCTCTCTCTCTCTCCCCCTCCCCTCTCTCTCTCTCTCTCTCTCTCTCTCTCTCTCTCTCTCTCTCTCTCCCTCCCTCTCTCAAAAAAAAAAAAAAAAAAAAAAAAAGAAGAAAAAGTACCTAATATAAATTCTTCTTCGTTATCTCACTCGCCTCTCGAGCTGAGAATAAACGGCGAGTCATTTAGAACTATTTTTCACAAGAGATAATTACGGGCTGGAAGGAAAGTAAATTTTTTTAAAAGGTTTTCTTTAGTTGTTTACTCCATTCGCTTTTTCATCTTCTATAGAAACCGTACACATCATCATATGGATCTTTAATTTTATCTTTCTAGTATTTTTTTTTTTCTTCTACTTTTCTTTTTCCTCTTTTCTCCCTTTCGCCTTGTTTTCATTTTTTCTTTTTTCTTTTTTTTTTAATTTGTCACATCAATCATCTATTTATTTGCCATTCTTATCTTAGTTCAATTTATTCTTAGCAGTAATCATATATTCTTTTTTGTATTCAAATTCACTTTTATCTATTTATTTACTCTTTTGCTTCACTTATATCTATCTATTTACTCGTTTACTTCACTAATATCTATTTATTTACTATCTTACTTTATTTATATCTATTTATTTACTCTTTTACTTTGACAGAGCTACATTTGGTAAACTAAAAGCTTCACATTTTTTCCAATGATCATTCTGCGTTCAGTCAATGAAACTCATTCAATATAGTTATTTAATAATGATACCCGGATGTGATATATTCAGTCAAGGATAATTCAGCTAAATCTGCCACATACATATTCGCTTCGATATAAAAAAAAGAAAAAACTTATATACTCCATATCGCTGTCATTACTTTAGGACGAAAAGTTCCATCATTGCTACGGCGCCCTCGGAGTGCTACAAGAAAGCGAGGTCAGAGCCAACTCGACAAGGAAGAGGAGGATTAGGAGCTCCTGAGAGAAGAAATTGAAAAGTAAGGAAGAGCGTCTCGAGATAATATCAGTTCCAGACGTCCTGTCCTGGCCTTATTTGACCTGCTTTGTCCACTCTTTATCTTCTCAGGTTCCCCGTTTCCATTTACGTGTTTGCTTTATCCTCACGACCACTCATCTGACCTGCTTTGTCCGCCCTTTATCTTCTCTTTGCTTATCCCTCCCAATCACTTATGAGACTGTCAATCTATGACGGGAGTGTCTGTCAATCTCGAATCTTTTATTTACAATCTCTCGACGTTTTCTATTTCTGTAAAAACTGAGTGACTGATTCTCTCTCTCTCTCTCTCTCTCTCTCTCTCTCTCTCTCTCTCTCTCTCTCTCTCTCTCTCTCTCTCTCTCTCTCTCTCTCTCTCTCTCTCTCTCTCTCTCTCTCTCTGTATGTGTGTGTGTGTGTGTGTGTGTCTATGTAAGTGTGCATATGTTTGCGTGTGTAGACCTGCGGATGTGCATAACATAAAGGCCTATATGAATTTAATCCAAAACCAACGATTAATCAGCAGAATAATCTATTCACGCACTGCATTTCCGCGAAAGTCTTATACCGAAGTTAGCTCTCAAGATCATTCCGCCATCAGAAAATCACCGTCACATAAACCTGCAACTATTGATCGCGGTACTTCCTTATCACAGCAGAATAAACCCCCGTAATCCGCCAGGCAAAAAAAGCGCAAAAAAAAAAAGATAAGAAAAAAAGATACTGCTGCTAATCAGCTTCTTTCGAGACATCCACAGCTGGAGAGGGAGGCTTGGCTTCTCAAAGGAGAGGATCTTATCTGAGAGTGATTCTGAGGAAGAGAGAGAGGGGATAGGAGGAGAGGCGAGAGGAGGAGCGAAGATGAATGAAGGGAGGAGAAGCCGGAAGGAAAGAGAGAGGAGGGAAGAAGAAAGGAAACGGGGAAAATTTGGAATGTGTGATGAGAACGGGAGAGACAAGAATAACGTAAAGGAAGTGAAGAGGAAGAAGGACGATGGAGAGGAGACAAAGGGGAAGAAATAAAGAAAATGGAAAGATAAAAAAGGAGAGAGAGAGAAGAGGGGATATGAACTAAACCAGAACCGTCGCATATTAAAACAAATCTATAGAAGAGAAGCGCAAGAAACGAAAGATGAGAGAAGCGATGAAGGAAAACTATGAAAAAGAAAAAAAGGAAAACAAAAACAAAAACAAAAAAGCAAGCAATGATATAATGAAGATTAAAAAAAGAGAGAGAAAAAAGCCGAAGCACATAAAAACAAAACAAAACCAAAAACGCTTACGAAGTTAAGCAGCAAAATAACGATTCAAAATGCGATACAAGCTAAGGATAAAGACAAAGTGTCACACGTAATATCTGCCTTTAGACACGGGTGAAAAATACCAGGAAGGGAGTTATCATGTTCGCTTCTCTCCTCAAGACGGAAGTGTTTATCGTACCCAAGAGAGGAATATTTTAGTGCTTCTGCGTTAGATTGTATGTGAGAAGGAGGGCCATGGATGAGGGGAAAAGAATGAGGGCAAGACTGAGAGAAAGTGGATGTGTGTGAGAGAGAGAGAGTGAGTGAGTGAGTGAGTGAGTGAGAGAGAAAGAAAGAGAGAGAGAGAGAGAGAGAGAGAGAGAGAGAGAGAGAGAGAGAGAGAGAGAGAGAGAGAGAGAGAGAGAGAGAGAGAGAGAGAGAGAGAGAGAGAGAGAGAGAGAGAGAGAGAGAGAGAGAGAGAGAGAGAGTGAGTGAGAGAGAGAGAGAGAGAGAGAGAGAGAGAGAGAGAGAGAGAGAGAGAGAGAGAGAGAGAGAGAGAGAGAGAGAGAGAGAGAGAGAGAGAGAGAGAGAGATACAGATTGAGAGAGAAAGAGAGAGAATGAGAGTAAATAACTGAGAGAGAAAGAAAGAGGGGGGAAAGGGAATGAGAGAGAGAGAAAAAACAACAACAACATAACAATGACTAGAGTAATAGCAAATTAAAAGAGGTTTGTTTACAGAGCATCATTTCAAACTGCGAAACACCCACTATGGAACGGATGCACCATATACACGCTACATACACTGTAAACAAACACTATCAACTGCACATACAGTTTTAATTGAACAAGGGAATGATGTAGATCGACATAACATTTGGTCTCGACAGAATAAACTTTACATGTTATCGCAATGTGTTCGATGAGTGTACAAAAAAAAAAAAAAAAAAAAAAAAAATGCACGGGTTCCCTACCGTATCAGCACAGTCAATATATTTCCTTTTACATACATCAAAGCGGATACGATTATATACCTCGTGCAAAAGAATAAAGAGATCCTTTTTACACACAATTCACCAATAGTATAAACTCGTCTTATACATTACAAAAACACTACCTTTCCCACATCAGAAATAACAGTAATATCATGCACCAAACACGACATATATTAACAATCCCTTCCTATGCGGATCCGAAGCAGATACGCCGGAACACTTTTGTGTGTTTATATATATACATATATATATATATATATATATATATATATATATATATATATATATATATATATATATATATACACACACACATATATACATATGATATATATATGTATATATATATATTTATATATTTATATCTATATCTATCTATATCTATCTATCTATCTATCTATCTATCTATCTATCTATCTATCTATATATATATCTATATATATATATATATATACATATATATACATATATATATATATATATATATCTATATATATATATATATATATATATATATATATATATATATATATATATATATATATATATATGTATGTATATCTACATATATATATATATATATATATATATATATATATATATATATATATATATATATATATATATATATATATATATATATATATATATATATATATATATATATATATATATATATATATATATATATATATTTATACATATATATATATATTTATATATATATATATATATATATATATGTATATATTTATATATATATATGTATATATATATATATATATATATATATATATATATATATATATAGAGAGAGAGAGAGAGAGAGAGAGAGAGAGAGAGAGAGAGAGCGAGGGGGAGGGAGAGAGAGAGAGAGAGAGAGAGAGAGAGAAAGAGACAGTATATCCTATATTCCCCTGCAACACAACCAGTGCTACAGACTAATAATAGCAAGTGTCTCTCTCACAGGAACTTGATAAGATTTAGTCCCAAACTAAGCAAAAGTTATAATGCTTGCGACAGTACCAAGCGCTAAGCCTTTAAGTCGAGAGCGAACGCAGACAGATCTTAGACGACAAATACTTTGATAAAAGGTTTAGAAGAAGAATGTGATTACAGGAAACTCGTGAGATTATGCAACCCAAGGTTTGAATTATCAATCGTGTCTTTATTGAACGCCCAGTGAGAATACCGTGACGGAGGGTCGTCCATCATTGCATTGAGACCATTATATCACGGCCCTCCTTAAGGGATGACTAAACCATTGTTATTTGCTCGGAGGAAGATTGTGTTTGGTGGGAGCGAGTCCTATGCGTGGAAAATAGAAGTTTATTAGTGAGTAAACTTTGATTCAGATTGCAGCTGGATCGAAACTTAATTCGGTTCGCCTAGAATTCGCGATTATTTATTTAGAATGTTTATTTGCCAGAAAAAAAGAAAACTACATAGAAGTGGGATTTTCTGCCCTTTTATCAACCCGGGAAAATGTTTTTGCAATCCATGTTTGTTTTTTTAATCTTATTTCATCTTATCGATCAAGCCATATGTCTGCCTTTCTGAAAGGGGCGAAATAGGCATAAATGGTTGAAAGACCACGGGTAGGAGCGTAGGTAGTTGAGATTAAAGAGAATAGTCTACCAGGGCCTGATAGTTAGAGGGAGTCCGCTCGAGAGATTGGCTCGGCGCAGAAGCTGTTACTCGCCCCCTTCATTAACATAGGCTTACGGTAACCGCGTCTGGAGGCAGGAAATTAATCCACTTCTTACACTTGCCTTCATTCCCGGACGGACGGCAGCCTGACCAGGTCCTTCGGATTTCTGGGTTTATAGTTGACTTCGTAGATGTTTGAATTTGACACGATAGAAGAAAAGGTAGAATGAAGAAATTATCATCTTATGATGATTACGACTTCCCTAACAACAAACGTGAGTCCTATTCATATTCCATCGTGCTTTGCTTCACTATAATGTAAATCAGTAACGAGCAATGAGAGTGAAGCAGCATGTAATTTTTTTTCATTATTATGGCGCCACGGTCCTTGATGATTATAATCACCGAACGCGGATGCTGCTGCGGATAATGAACCTGTCGCGATAATGAGGGCGCTCGACCGCACTGGGGCAATACACATGGATCCGCTCTGACGGCAGTAGAATCCCGGGACCTCTCGTGATTTCGATATTCAAAAGGGGAAAGAAAATAGACTCCCCTCACTCTTTAATCCCTTGTCCGTCCTGTGTAACCAAAGACCCTCCTTCCTCCAATCTTCTTCCGAGAAGGAAAATGTTTACAGAAAGGCGAGGCACACGCTTGGCTGTACGCATTGGGCCTGAACAAGCCAGGGTGGGTGGAGAAGGAAAGATACCGTACAGAAGCCAAAGACACAGGGAGTGTTTACATAAAACGAGGACATAGGATAACAAGAAGGACGAAAGGGAAGGGTCCAAGAAAAGAAAACGAAGCTGTAATAAGGCAAGAGGATAAAGAACGGGCGGGAGGGGCAAGTCTAGCTCACGACATACTCCGAGTGGGTAATGACAAGACACTCGCAGCCGTGAGTCATCGTAAACCCGTGTCGCTGACGTCACCAAGTGCTAATCCTAGATGCAGTGTTCGTCTTAAACCCGACCATCTCTCCTCGCCGCTGCTGTGAAGAAGGTCCTCGCTCTTTACTGTTGCTTTATCGAGTCTTTATGACCCTTTTATGAAAGTATTATTTTCGGCACATTCCACTCCACGCACACACACGCACGCACACAAACTCTACGGCCGGTACACATAAACAGACACGCGTCCAAACACGATTGGAAATAGAATTGTGTCTTTAACAACTGCCGATTAGGATAAATTCTTTTGTTATTTCGACAGCTGAGTGTCTGAAATATTTGTTGTCGGGGCGCATGAATAGACAGCTAGACGGCGATCTGGGTGGGGTCATAATACCCAGTTTGTGACGCGTTTAGTCTCGTTATCTCAGTGATGGAGGAGGCATGTGAGTATGAGTAAGCCTGGCTTCTCATATGCTTGTGGTATAAAACCTCAACGAGATTCGGTGAAAAAGTGTAAGGCCTATAACATTTTATTTCTTGAAGAAATTACTTTTTCAAGAATGATGAAAATAAGGTTTGGTTAAAAAATAGATTAAAAAAAAAACTACTGTGGACGTGAACAACCATCGCTTTAATAAATGTACCGTATGTAAACACTTTTGCACAAAACTATATATTACACAAACACACACACATGAAAGCGCACACACACAATACACACACACACACGCAAGCACGTGCGAGTGTAAGTACACATATGTGCCTGTATGGATTCATAACAAACATATCTATTAAGATGATATTGAGAACGTATATGGCTATATTAAATAATGTGCACCAGAGAAAAAGCAAACCAAAGGAATCTTATTTTGCATGAAAATCAATTCTATTGTATCACCTAAAGACATTTGTATATAGACTTCTCTAGTGTTAACAAATGTCACACTGTGTTAGGTTTATATTCTTTATACATAAACAACGTACATACACCCCCGTACATACAACGTACATATGATCTCATTTACTGCCTATGCGATATCGTAGAATAACGTAGATTATTCTAATATGTACAAACACCTTAAAATATACTTGGCTCAAAGCGAATATACTGTAAAAAAGATAAGTGCTCCTGTGTGTATGCAAGTACTCCAAAGAAGTTTACAAATTAGTTCTATTGAAGACCATATGCTTGAATAACCCAGTCCCCCTTTTTAGTACCGAAAGCTTGAATAATAAAAGATTTAATCAAAGTTCAATATTCAGTCTTACCTATTGCGAAATGCTTCAAAAGACTTCTGCACTTTCTTTTATTAGCTTGTGTCTTCTTGCCTCTGCTAGTGTAAACAGAGAAGTGTCGCGAGAGATGGAAGGATTTTGCTCTTTAGGAGAGGGAGGATTCTCTCTCTCTTTCTCTTTCTCTCTCTTTCTCTCTCTCTCTCTCTCTGTCTCTCTGTCTGTCTGTCTGTCTGTCTCTCTCTCTCTCTCTCTCTCTCTCTCTCTCTCTCTCTGTCTGTCTGTCTCTCTCTCTCTCTCTCTCTCTCTCTCTCTCTCTCTCTCTCTCTCTCTCTCTCTCTCTCTCTCTCTCTCTCTCTCTCTCTCTCTCTCTCTCTCTCTCTCTCTCTCTCTCTCTCTCTCTCTCTCTCTCTCTCTCTCTCTTTCTCCCTCTCTTCCTCATCCTCCTCTCTCCTCCCTCTCACTCTCTCCCACTCCTTCTCTCTTTCTCTCAAAGAAAAGATGCAGATCGTGCATGCCTCGAGGATACAAACGCAGACCCAAAAAGTGTAAACTGAAGGCCATACTCCCTGGACATCGAATAAAAAAAAGAGTACAGGAAGGTACACCCTTAGTATGAATTTTCTCTAGAACTTTATAGAAAAAAAAATCTATTTCAACAAACTGTAAAACAAAAGATTCTCTATCAAAAAAAACGAACTCCTATCACAAGTAGGAGACCGGAATGACACACCTCAGAGGTACAACAAGCTACAGGTGACATACTCCGTGGAAACCTGGCGTGACCATAAACACGGGTGTGGCTCCAGTGGTAAAACTATATGTTGGCGTTGCAAGGTTTTTTTTTCCAATCATCATTGACTAATTGAAAGATGTATTGAGTTGTTTTTGTTTGCTTACATTATGGGCATACGAGGATTTTGACATCGTAACTGTGTCATGATATTAGGCTACTGAATCACTGAAGTACTTGTGAAGGTGTTTCATATTAGGTTCTTTGCAATGGGCGTGAGGCGATTTTCACCCCGGTATGCTTTTATGTGGGGTGTGTTGATGGTGCTGATAAAGAGAAGGATTATGGTGATGATCATCATTAATTGTAATAATAATGATTATGATAGTAATGATAGCAATGGTAATGATGATAATAATGATAATGATAACGATAATATTAATGATGATAAAAATGATAATAATGGAAATAATAATAACAATAACGGTATAATAATGCTAATGATGATAATGATAATGGTGATGGTAATAATATTAATAATGATAATAAGAACGATAATCCATAAAACTAAAAGAAAGAAGAAGACGAAAAAAAGGAGGAAAATAAAGGATTCAAAATGAAAAAGAACGAAAGGGAAATATATATAATGGAATATATATATATATATATATATATATATATATATATATATATATATATATATATATATATGTATATATATATATATATATATATATATATATATATATATATATATATATATATATATATATATATATATATATATATATATATATATGTGTGTGTGTGTGTGTGTGTGAGAGAGAGAGAGAGAGAGAGAGACTGAAAATGAAAAAAATGAGATAAAAAATAAAATAAAAATCACACACACACACACACAAACACAAACACACAAGTACACCAAGAAAGCGGACAAGATGATTACGAAATCGCTGCCTCTGGCCAAGGAACAAAACCCTTCCTCTGTGAAAGATTCCCTTCAGTTCCCCACGTGACCCCGACGTGGGAAGCATGACATACTATCCACCCCCACGCCAAGCTGTCAGAGAGAAAACAATTATTCTTGTTTCACTATTTTCTCTACTTTTACAATGGGGTTTCTCTCTCCCCCACCCCTTTTTTTTTTTTTTTTTTTTGTGTGTGTGTGTTCTTTCATTGGCTTTTGTTTTGAGGGTCGTTATTGTTATCTGTGTTATTGGTTCTCGTTGTGTTGTTGTTATTGTGTTGTTGAATTACGGTTAACAGTGTTGACAATAATTGCCATTCTTTTTTCAGTGTTTTTTTTTTTTTTTTATACTTTTTTTATGTTTTTTTTTTTATACTTTAAGACTCTCTGGGTTGCTGATTAATGTTGTATTTCTTTTTTTCTTTTTCTTTTCTTTTTTTGCGCCGGTAATCATCTCTATTTTCTTTTTATTAGCATCAGTACTTAGTGACTGAATTTTAATCTATTATTGTTCTTATCATTTTTAATATCATCATCAACATAATTCTTACCATGATTCTCGTCATCATATCGTCTTTAACATAATCGCCAATCTTTTCAACAGTATTATCATTGTTCTCATCTTTATTACTATCATCAAGATAATTATCATGATCATTATAAATGATCATTATCATTATCATTGCTATTATTATCCTCGTCCTCCGCATCATCTATATCGTTATCATCACTATCATCATCATCATTATCATCATTAAAATCACAAGCTTCTAAATAATTACGGTGATGATTATGGTGATGATGGTGATGATAATGATGCCGATGATTCTGATAATGATTATCGCAATAATCATAATAACATAATGATAATAACAACAATGATGATGACGATATTGATAATGATATCAGTGATAATGTTGACGATAACAACATCAACAACAACAACATAAACAGGTCTTCTGTTGCTCTTGCAATCTGCAATATGAAGCACCGTTCCCCTTGAGAACACTCGAGTTGGCCATCCCTCAAGAAATGGTTTAAGGTGTTCGTCCGAGGGAGAGAAGTGGGGCGGGAGGAACGGAGGCTGTGAACGAAGGGGCGGGAGGAACGGAGGCTGTGACCGGAAGGGCGGGAGGAACGGAGGCTGTGAACGAAAGGGCGGGAGGAACGGAGGCTGTGAAGGTAAAGGCGAGGGAGAGAAGTAGGGAGGGAGGGAGGGAGGGAGGGATGGGAGTAGAGAGGGAGGAGGGGAGTAGGGAGAGAGGGAGGGAAGGAGGGAGAGGGGTAGAGGAGAGGGAAGGGAGGAAGGAGGGAGGGAGGGAGGAAGAAGGGTAAAGGAAAGGGAATGGAGGGAAGGAGGGAGGGAGGGAGGGGAGTAGGGAGAGAGAGGGAGAAGTAGGGAGGGAGGGAGGGAGGAAGAAGGGTAGAGGAGAG
>BOPN01000501.1:355768-358268 GCA_017312705.2 Penaeus japonicus
GAGGGGGGGGGGGGAATTCTGGGGGTGAATTCTGAAGGGGGGGGGTAATTCTGGGTGTGAATACTGGTGGGAGGGGGGGGTAATTCTGGGTGTGAATCCTGAAGGGGGGGGGGGTAATTCTGGGTGTGAATCATGGGGGGGGGGTATTCTGGGAGTAAATCCTGGGGGGAAGGGGGTAATTCTGGGTGTGAATCCTGAAGGGGGGGGAGGTAATTCTGGGAGTAAATCCTAAGGGAGGATAATTCTGGGAGTAAATTTGTGGAAATAAATCCTGAGAGTAAATCCAGGAAGTTTATCCTGTGACTAAACCCTAAGAAAACACCCTAAAAGAAGAGCCCTTGGAAGTATATCGTGCGAGTAAATCCTAAAAGTAAATCCTAGATGTCAATCCAGGTTGCAAATCCCGGGATAAATCCTACCGTGTTTCGCCAAAGCCGCTGAGTCATGCCGGTGATTTATTGGGACTGGAAACCCTCTGTTCGGACACGCAACGACACTTAAATTCGAATAATGATCGTTTGCTTCACCTGCTCCTTGAGGGAACCGCTTAATTGCAACAGCGTTTTTTTTTTTTTTTTTTTTTTTTTTTTTTTTTTTTTTTTTTTTTTTTTTTTTTTTTTTAGTTGTAGTTATATTTTTTCGTGTTGTTATTGTTGTTGTTGTTGTTGTTGTTTTTTGTTAGATATTGATTGGGATGTATATTACAGTGCTTTTGGATTAATTAGATTAGTTATCTTTATTACCCGTAATGCTAGTTTTATGAGTATTGTCTATATCACCAAGTTAGGTTTTGTTATCAGATGTATTTCTAAAAATTGCTGTTTATATAATCATTAAAGTCACCAGCCGTCATATATGATCTTTATTCACTACATTTCATGTGCATTAAGTCGGATTTTCATAAAACACATTTGCTTATTTTCAGCAATAATTGACATCACGTTGGGAAAAAAAAAGTTATTTGCAGATCTTACATAACATATTGCATACCACATTTTCTTACATAACAAAGAGATATATAACCTCCTATAAATACAGTTTCTCTAACACAGACATTTCCCACAAGAAGACTATTCACATTTCCCCAAAAATCCATGCAATTTATCCACAATTTTGCCTTCAAAGTCGCCACAAACTTTGGGCCAAAACGAAGTTATTTTATCATCAGTGAGTTCTTACGTTGTTAACCAGAATGGCGGGGACTTTGCTCGTAAAACTGGCAGATATTCAGTATTCGATTAAACTGGTTATACTTTCATCGTTAGTTTTTTTGTTGTTGCTTTTTTTATTGAAAGTTAAGTTTGATCAATTATCATTGATGTTATTTTTTGTTTTTGTTTCGTTATTATCATCGTTATCATTATTGTTGTCGTTACTATTGTTATCTGCTATTGTGTTAATAATGGTATTACTATTATTGTTATTGTTATTATTATCATTATTATTATTATCATTATTATTATTATCATTATCGTTATTAGTGTCATTAGCTATATCATCATTTATTGATATTCTCATTACATCATAACTGTCATTACTAATATCTTCATCCTGATGATTATTATCATCGTTATTATCATAATAACTATTACCATTATCATCATCATAATTATCATTATTACTCTTATCATTATTATCATTAACATCATCGTTATCATTATTATCATTATTGTTATCATAATTATCAATGTCATTATCAAAATCATTATCATCATTACTATGATTATTATTTTTATAACTATTATTATTGCTATCATTATCACCCTTAATATCAATGTCATCATTATCATTATCATTATTGTTTTTACTATTAATCATTATTATCATTATCATTACCATTATCATATCATAATGATTGATATCATCGGTATTACTGTTATTATTCTCACCATTATCGGAATTATTACTATTGTTATTTTCATTATCATCATCATCATCATCATTATTATTATCATCATCAGTAGTAGTAATAGTAGTATTGTCACTGCTATCGTAATTATTGCTATCATCATTATCATTATTTTCACAATTATCGTTATCCTTTTTGTTGACAATAACTAACAATAATAATCATTATTAACAGCAGCCACAACATCAACACCACCATCAACACCAGCAACGGCCACTTTAACACCCAGGCCGCCATCACGAGCGAAGCGGCAAGCAATGGCACCAATAACACCATCAACACCAGAAATAACACCATCAACACCAGAAATAACACCATCAACACCATCAATAACACCATCAACACCACCAATAACACCACCATCAACACGACTAACACCAGCAATAACACCATCACACCAGCAATAACACCAGCAATAACACCATCAATAACACCATCAACACCATCAACACCACCAATAACACCAACAACACCACCAATAACACCAGCAACACCACCAATAACACCAACAACACCACCATCAACGGCCACTTTAACACCCAGACCGCCATCACGAGTGGAGCGGCCAGCGCCTTCCCCTCGACCCCATAT
>BOPN01000501.1:380768-383268 GCA_017312705.2 Penaeus japonicus
AAAATTATAATAAAGATCAATTGCTGGAGGAAATGGATGCCAAGGAGCTAGAAAACTAATGAAGAAGGGTATAACATGTCGGATTGCGTTGAATGTAGCTTGACCAAGGAGAATAAACCTTTGCAATTTGAATGCTTAGAAAGGCAATATAAATACATGTCGAATGCTGTTACACCGTACACTTAATATAATGTACGTAAATGTCTGAGGGGGAACCGAAGGATAATCCTGCAAATGAGCCATCACACTGGATCATGAAGGGGAATTGTGTGCTGTTCAAGAACCAGGCCGCCCACCTTTAGCCGCCCGCCCTTAGCTGATGTCTTAAGAACCTGAACGTCGAAGAACAAAACTTTCCATCCGTTTACGATTACACTTACTTCAAGCATGAACCACTTTAACTGAATTGCAACCTTGACGAGGGAGGTGTGTGACAGCAATACGAAACGGGTCTGCACACGCACTTTCACACGAATGGCTATGACGGAGGTTTCCAAGTACGAAAAACAAGGATATTCACCCGTCGAATGTGCTAATAAAGTACTTCGTTGCGTTTAACGTCAGCAGAGATGGCAATTATATTAATCGTGTAATTACGTGTAGCGTTCTGGGATGTTCCTTTTGCATGTCTTCTATACTTGTTTCTAATGAAGTGTGTGTGTGTGTGCGTGTGTGTGTGTGTGTGTGTGTGTGTGTGTGTGTGTGTGTGTGTGTGTGTGTGTGTGTGTGTGTGTGTGTGTGTGTGTGTGTGTGTGTGTGTCTTCGTTTTTCATCTTATCCATTCGTATATCTATTATCATTATCAAGGATTTTGATTTATGAATAGACAAATCAATAATCACACACACACACACATATAAATATGCATACATATTATGTATATGTATATGTATATATATATATATATATATATATATATATATATATATATATATAAATATATATATATATATGTGTGTGTTTATACACATATATATACATATACACGCATATAAATATGCATATATATTATATAAGTATATGTATATACATACATACATACATACATATATATATATATATATATATATATATATATATATATATATATATATAAACATCTATATATATATATATATATATATATATATATATATATATATATATATATGTATATATATATATATATATGCGTGTGTGTGCGTGTGTGTGCATGTCTGTGTCTGTACACGTCTCTGTGCGTGTGCCTGTGACTGTACGCGTGCGTGTGTGTACGCGTGCCTGTGCGTGTGCGCGCGTCTATGCGTGTGCGCGTGTCTAAGCGTGTGGGCGTGTCTGTGCGTGTGCGTGTGTCGTGTGTGTCTCACGATTACAATAAGAGCAGTCATTAATTACATTATTCTGGTTCAGTTTTTAAATGTCGTTGCCAACATAAAAAAAATCTCATTCTTACCATTATCATTACGATCATATTTCTAACATCAACATAATTATTACCAAAACAAATTATCATCATTATTGCCAATAGCGTTGTTAGTGTTATCATTCTTTAATTGTTGTTACTGTTAAGTGTTCTCTCCAAGGCTCGAAATAAGCGAAACTGAGAACAAGAGGAACCAAAGAAAGGGAGTTAGATTCTAAGGACAGAGTTCGAAGGCACGACAAGTTGCTTCTGACTTATAGTTCCCCGGATGTGGCCAAGTGGCACCTGTGCCAAGAAATATGGCTTCAGAGCTCAGATCCTTCACTGCCCGCTCGCTGACATGTGATGTCCTTTATGTATAGTCTTTTGTGTCCTTTTTTCTATGTTTCACATTCTCCTTCGTTTTTGTCTTCCTTTTTTTCTGACGAGATGTTTGATTGTTTGTTTGTCTTACTGTCTGTCTGTCTGTATTTCTCCTCTCTCTTTCTCTCTGTCTTTCTCTCACTCTCTCTCTCTCTCCCTCCCCCCCTTCTCTCTCTCTCACTTTCACTCTCACTCTTTCTCTCTCTCACTTTCACTTTCACTCTCTCTCTATCTCCATCTCTCTCTCTCTCTCTCTCTCTCTCTCTCTCTCTTTCACTCTCACTCTCATTCTCATTCTCATTCTCACTCTCACTCTCACTCTCACTCTCACTCTCACTCTCACTCTCACTCTCACTCTCACTCTCTCTGTCTCTGTCTCTGTCTCTCTCTCTCTCTCTCTCTCTCTCTCTCTCTCTCTCTCTCTCTCTCTCTCTCTCTCTCTTCTCTTCTCTTCTCTCTCTGGTTGTCTGCTTCAATATCCCAAAAGTAAAATGGTATTTTCATTATTGGTGATTAATCTTCTGGATGATCACCGTAGTTTACGACAACTTACCAACCTTTCTCCTTTGCTCGATTAATTGTTTAGAAAAATTAACAATTGTTTTGCTAAGTATCTGTTGACGTCATGTCGCGTTACGTCATTCCACTGATGTATAAAACGTTTATCTTTAGGTGTATCTTCTCTTATAACTGAAAAAGTATCACACCCACACCCACACCCACACACACACACAC
>BOPN01000501.1:480768-482718 GCA_017312705.2 Penaeus japonicus
AAATGAAGAAGAAGGAGATGAAAAGAAAGAAGAAGAATTGGAAGAAAAAGCAGAAGAAGAAGGAGGAGGAGGAGAAGAAGAAGGAGGAGGAGGAGAAGAAGAAGGAGAAGAAGAAGAAGATGAAGAAAAACAAAGAATGAGAAGAGAAAGAAATAGAAGAAGAAAACGAAAAAGAAGGAGAATAAGCAAAAGAAGAAGAGGAATGGGAAGATGAGAAGAAGAAGAAGGAAAAGAAGAAGAAGAAGAAGTAAAAAGGAGAAGAAGAAGGAAAAGAAGAAGAAGCAGAAGAAAGAGGAAAAGACGAAGGAATAGAAGAAAGAGAAAGAACAGAAAAAGAAGAGGAAGAATGAGAAGAAGAAGAAAAAAAAAAAAAGGAGAAGAAGAAGAAGAAGACAAAAAAAAGGAGAAGAAGAAGAAGAAAACGAAGAAGAAGAAGGAGTTGAAGAAGAAAAAGAAAAAGAAGAAGAAAAAGAAGAAGAAGAAGAAGAAGAGGGAGAAGAAGAAGGAGAGGGAGAAGGAGAGGGAGAAGAAGAAGACGAAGAAAAAGAAGAAGGAGAAGAAGAAGAAGAAGCAGAAGAAAAAAGAAGTAGAAGAAGAAGAAGAAGACGAGGACTAAGAAGAACAAGAAGAAGAAGGAGAATAGTAATAATAATAATAAGGAGGAGGAGGAGAGAAAGAAGAAGAAGAAAGGAGAAGAAACGCAACGACTAAATTAAAAAGGAAAACGCGAGAACGTAATCCATTTTGCTTGCACGCAAATCCAATTTTAGAGATGAAAATTTGGGCAATAAATATGGACTCGTTTTCTTGGCATTCATATGAGTATGTTATGGCTGATTCGTGCAGTTGCGGTCTCAAGATTTATGGATACGGACTGGATTTAACTTGTGGCACGGTCAGCTGACTGTTGGATAGGATTTTTTTTTTTTTTTTTTTTTTTTTTTTTAGATAACTTGTACATGGATTATTTATTAGGTTGTGTATGATTTATTACAGTTTCTTGCTGGTATTATTCTTCTTTTCTTTTTTTTCTTTTTTTTAGTTCGGGGAAATCATTTAGAGCGTTGAATGTATATATCGTTACTACTAGATCTATTTCATTTTTATAATCACTATTGCCATCATTATTATTACCTTCGTCATCCTTTCCATCTTCCTAATCATCATCATCATCAACATTACATATCCAACCATTTAATTACAATCCTCATCATATAAATTCTGCATTATTAAGATTGTATTTACATATTTTTCCCTTTTTACAGTTTTCTAGAATACTTCCAATGGCAGTATCAACAACAGCAAAAAAAAGAAGAAAAAATAAAGCAAGAAAAGGAACTGGCAGAAGAAAATCACTTGAATTCCCTAACTCGAACAGGAACTCTCTACCGCCTCCTGAAGGACCACAATTAACACGGAACAGGACGACCAAAACGTTGAGCAAATAGAAAAGGAGGGAAAATGAGAGAGAGAGAGAGAGAGAGAGAGAGAGAGAGAGAGAGAGAGAGAGAGAGAGAGAGAGAGAGAGAGAGAGAGAGAGAGAGAGAGAGAGAGAGAGAGAGTAGGAGAGAGAGTAGGAGGAGGAGTAAAGAAATACAATTTACGAAAGACCAATAACAACCTCTTTTAAGCCCGCGACCCCTCACTGGTAACTGTTGCCCGCACGATCAGTAGAGGAACAACAATTGCAGCGCTTTCCTCTGGTCCCCGCCTACGTGGTGTCCCTCGGGGAATTTTCCAGAAGAGCCCACTTGCTTTTATACTTTTTCCTCGGTCCCTTTAGGCTGCTTGGCCCAGGATATCCGCTCAGACAGATGGCTCTTCTCGGCTAGCCTTCTCAGCTCCCCAACGCGGTGTCCTGGGAGGATGCTCGAGAGGCGTTCAGTGGACCCATGTGACGTATTTGTGATCAGTGGGGCGGCTATGGTGGAGGGGGAGGAAAAAGGGGTG
>BOPN01000502.1:0-2500 GCA_017312705.2 Penaeus japonicus
TCTCTCTCTCACACACACACACACACATACACACGCTCTCTCTTTCTATCATAGCCACATCTCTTCCCCAATAAACAATGTATTTTCCGCATAAAAATGGCTTTTATCCCGTCTTACTCTCCATTTCCACGCAGAGGAGCACACAAGAGCGTGAAAATATCATCCAATTATCTTTTGATATACGTAGTCTGCATGAAGAACACGGCAATTCTTTAGAAATGATAATGACTTTTATAATAGCCTTTTGATGTCTACTTGAGTACCGTGAATGTTACCGTATTTCAAAATTTCTCTCCCCGGAAAAAGGTGGTGTAGGTTGCATTAAGTATCGTATTGTTGCAATAAAGTGAGGGATGTACTCGACCCTTCATCAGATTGACTGTGGCTGAACAATTGCCCGCGGACAGACATAGACGCACATATACGTACACACGGACACACACGCATACACAGAGACTACATAGAGTGAGGGAGAGAACCAAAGAGAAATATAGATACGTAGATAGATAGAAAGATAGAGATAGAGAGCACACACACACACATACACACACAAACGTACGCACATACGCTCACAAATAATTAGGGCGAGAGAGAGAGAGGGGGAATGGATAATTACTCTATATTTTCTAAACTTTTATAAATTACTTCAATGACATTTATACTTGTCGATGTGATAAAAAAAGGCTTTCTTAAACTCAGTTACCACATATAAAGAGTAAAGAAGAAGAAAAAGAGACAAGGAGGAAGGGAACAGATAGAGAGACAGGAATAAAAAGAGATTTTTGAAAAGTCTGATTTTGCAGAGACATTCTTTATCGTCTTTACCAATTGTTCAGACTTTCTTCTCTCTCTCTAAACAAAGTTAGAAACAAAAAGAAAAGACGAACAAAGACAGAAAAAAGAGAGACACAGAGATACCGAGGACAGAAAACAAAAACGAGAAAGGAAAAGTGATAGTCAACAGAAACGTCCCTTCAATCCATTTCCCTTTTGTTGCCCGGAACAGTGAGCTTTCTTTCCTTTCAGAAAAAAAAAGATCATGCGCCTTGACGTATTCTTCGCCGCACGTGATCCTCGTCTGCATAAATCCTTTAAAAAGTCTTTTGTGTTTCTTCGGAGGCATGGCGGGTGAACATTCTTCTTCGGGAGAGTTTCCGGAAGATGCACTTACGGCCAAAGGAGGTGATTGACGTCAGCTGCGAAACTCGAGTGATTTTGATGATGATAGTCATAACAATGATGATAATTATGTTCACAATAATTGTAATGATGATAATGATGATTACGATAATAGTAATAATAACTATAACAATCATAACAATGATATATATGCAAATGATTGTTGAAGAAAAGGATGGAAGGTAGGAATATTTCTCAAAATTACCTTCATTAAATATTTGTGATCTAAACGTGCATCGATCTACCTTGCTCTAGAACATTCTGTTTTTTTGCGCTAATAATATGAAGGAAAATAAACTTGCTTACTTTTTCAAGTGAAATTTATCACCATGGTTAACCAGGAAGGAAGAACATTATCATTAATACCATTACTCATCTTTGAGTAATGACTTGAGAGAGAAACTTGGCTGAGTCCATTTAAATGAATTATGTCATGAAACCCCGACTGCAGAGTGTATGAAATGCTTTCTCGTAGCAACAGGTGATTGAGGAAAGATCATAAATCATTTCAATTGATCTTTCTTTCCAAAGGGTGGAAAAGAATAAAGGGGCATAAAGGGAAAGGGAAAAGAAGGGTACGCATGTACAAAGGCACAATTAGCTGTGCTTGTTTTTGTCTGCATTTTTGCACACACAAATGAAACTACCAAAACACACCAGGACCTAAAAGCAAAAATGTATATCTTCCACATGACAGAGAGAGGATTTGGGAAGATGGAGTTTATATCAACTGTATTGGTATACAGAATTATGAACTATTTCCAGAAGCCTTGGTCTTTTTCTGTTGTGCTGAGGATTTGTACCAGTTCCCATTATCAAGTCCAAGATCTTTTTTTTTTTTTTTTTTTTTTTTTTTTGGGGGGGGAGCTTTTTGTCGGCTATTCTATTCAATTTATCCTGTTTATCACTTCATTCCTTGCACTTCTAGTAACTTTATGATGGAGAAGGAGTCGACAACCCGGTTATCATTTGCCATTATTCACAATAAGTAATGACAGTTGCGATACATAGTGCTATGGATCAAATAGTTTGACTTTATAGGTCGTATGTGTTTATACACACACACACACACACACACACACACACACACACACACACACACACACACACACATATATATATATATATATATATATATATATATATATATATATATACATATATATATGTATATATATACATATATGTATATATATATAAATATATATATATATATATATATATATATATATATATATATATATATATATATATATATATGTGTGTGTGTGTGTGTGAGGCTCGACAGATATACAACCTCAGAAGGTTGCATTTATCGCCA
>BOPN01000502.1:40000-42500 GCA_017312705.2 Penaeus japonicus
ACCACCGAGGAGGAGGTGCTGCAGAGATGGAAAGACTACTTTGAAGGGCTGATGAATGTTGAATACCCCAGGGAAATGAGAGAGGAAAATGGGGTGATGGCAGAAGTAATGGTTGCAGGAATAACACAGGACGAGGTAAACAAGGCATTGAAAAAGATGAAGAGAGGCAAAGCTTTAGGAGCAGATAACATTCCTATAGAAGCATGGATAAGCCTAGAAGAAGCAGGGGTTGGATACTTAACATCTATATTCAACAAAATCCTTGCAGGAGTGAGAATGGCAGATGATTAGATTAAGAGCACATTGATACCCATTTACAAGAACAAAGGAGACTCACAGGATTGTGGTAGCTACCGGGGCATCAAAATAATGAGTCATACAATGAAGCTGTGGGAAAGGGTGATACACACAAGGCTAAGGAGCTGCTGCAGAATCTGTGATGAACAGTTTAGTTTTATGCCAGGGAGAAGTACCACAGATGCCATCTTTGCACTGCGAATGTTGATGGAGAAGTATAGAGAGGGACAAAAACAACTGGATTGTCTGTTCATTGATCTGGAGAAGGCATATGATAGAGTACCAAGAGAAGAACTGTGGCACTGCATACGGAAATCATCGATACCAGAAGTATATGTAAGGGCGGTGCAAGATATGTATAATGAGTGTATGACAGCAGTGAAAAGTGCAGTGGGTACCACAGAAGGGTTTAAGGTGGAAGTTGGATTACATCAAGGGTCAGCCCTAAGCCTGTACGTGTTTACTGTTATCATGGATAAGTTAACTGATGGGCTGAGGAAAGAAGCGCCGTGGTCTATGATGTTTACAGACGACGTTGTGTTATGTAGCGAAAGAAGAGAATAAGTAGAGGAAGATCTGGAAAGGTGGAGAAATGACTGGAGAGGCGTGGCATGAAAGTCAGCTGAAGGAAGACTGAGTATCTCTGTGTGAATGAGAAGGAAGGAGATGGCAGAGTTAAAATGCAAGGGAAAGAGATCAAGAAAGTGAGTGAATCTAAGTATCTGGATTCAGCAGTAGACTGTTAAGGATCTAGTAATGCTGAAGTTAAAAGGAGAGTGCAGGCAGGTGGAATGGGTGGAGGAAAGTGACGGGAGTTTTGTGTGACAGGAACATGCCAATAGAAGTGAAGGGGAAAATCTATAGGACGTGTGTAAGACCAGCAATGTTATATGGCATGGAGACAGTGCCAGTAACAAAGTTACAAGAGGCAAAGATGGAGGTGGCAGAGATGCGAATGTTGAGATTCACTCTGGGCCTTACACGGAAAAACAGAATAAGGAAAGAGACAGTGAGAAACATGCTAGCTACAAGAAGGTTTGGGGAGAATTTAAGAGAGTGTAGACTGAGATGGTTTGGGCACGTGAAGGGAAGGGAAGAGAACTTCGTTGGCCGAAGAATGCTGCAGATGGTACCACCAGGAAAGAGACGTAAAGACAGACCGAAAAGGCGTTTTATGGACAACATCAGAGAAGATATGATGCAAGTAGGTGCTGCGGAGGAGGACACACAAGATAGAAATAGATGGAGAAAGTTGACACGCTGTAGCGAACCCTGATGCAGGGATAAGCCGAAAGACAAAGAAGATCGTTGGTGAGTTATCACATGGGGGATATTGCTGGAGGCAAAATATTTCTCTCCAAGCACAATAGTGAAAAACCTGAGTTATGATTATTTTGAATTGGCTTTTCGTAGACGTTCGCTTATAGTGTGGCTATAAAGAATAATGTATGCTTGTTCATGCTTATTACACATTTCTCTATCATTCAGTAATGTTTTGTTTTAAGAATAAAGTCATGAGATCGATGATTACTCATTCCGCAACCGCAATTAATGACAGTCTTTGGGATAAGAAAAGAATTGGAAAAATATGAGATTTATCCTGAAAAATGAAATGGTCATAAACATTTACCTCATTTCATCTACAAATCCGTTAATCTCCTATTAAGTCAGTTGACATGAGAAACAATCTTAAAATGTTAATCAACATCTATCCATATGTGTAAAGCATTAATCTAAAGCTATCGTTCATCTTTCTTCTTCTTGACAAAAGACCGAGGGACAGAGACAGAGGCAGAAATAGAGACAAAGACAGAAACAGAGACGATCAAACAGACTGGGGATGTGGCAGTATATTTAAAGATCGCTTGAGTTGTGATCCGACCGAGATGGATCAGGATTTTTGGATTGTATATAGAATTATATCATATAGAATAATCTTCAATATATATATAAATGGTTGGGTTTCCCCTTCTCCGTACACCAAAAATGCATTGTTTGATTGTCCGCATAAAAAGCTATCTAGTGCGCTGGGCACTGTACCACCATACACTACCCTTCAACCTGGCTTTCTCTTGTTACTCTTCCTATCTCTCTTAGGATTCAGTTAGTACATAAATATATATATATATATATATATATATATATATATATATATATATATATAGCTAGATTTATTGATGAATCGACAGAAGGATGGATAAAT
>BOPN01000502.1:65000-67500 GCA_017312705.2 Penaeus japonicus
ATGAGGATAATTGTAGTAATAATGATAATGATAATAATAGTAGAAATAATAAGATGATAAAGATAATGATACTGATGATCATTACTATTATCACCCTTGATATAATCATAAACCCTATAATAAGGATAGTGATAATAATAGAAATCATTATTTCATTATTTCTATCATTACTAATATTAATTATATTGTTATCATTATCACACATACATACACGCACAAACACACACACACATACGAACACACACGCACACTCTCATACATACCTATGCACGCATAGAAGAATAGTTAATTTATATAAACCAGAATGCGTGTGCTTTTATCCAAGTGTGTGTGCGTGCGCGCGCGCGTGTGTGTGTGTGTGTATTTGAGTGTTTGTATGTGTATGTATATATATGCATGCGGTCACACACACACACACACACGCACATATATATATATATATATGTATATATATATATATATATATATATATATATATATATATATATATATATATATATGTATGTATATATATGTATGTATATATATATATATATATATATATATATATATATATATATATATATATATACATATATATATATATATATATATATATATATATATATATATATATATATATATTATATATATATATATATATATATATATATATATATATATATATATATATATATATATATACATATGTACACACGTCGACTCTCTGCCACTAATCTGTTAATCACTTCTTATATATCAAGACTGGTTTATTAATGGAAGATTTATAATTGGTGTGCAGGAAAATTGTAACGCATTGTCACTTTGTACCGGATGACCTCATACCTCGCTATTTATTCAAGATACCCATTTATCCACTTTCCAGCCACCTCTTTACCCCCCCCCCCTACCACCCCTCCCCTCTGTCTCTCTGTTTTACTCTCTCTCTTTTTATATATCTTTCTTTTTCTCTCTCTAAATATCTATCTCTATATCTCTATCTATCTATCTATCTCTTTCCTCTCTCTTTCTCTCTCGTTCTTGCTCTCGCTTTCTCTTTATATCTGTGTGTCTGTGTGATTCTACTATATGTATCTATCCATCGATCTCATTCCCTCCTTCCCTAACTATGTAATTACGTTATCATTTATTGCCCCATCTATATCATTTTTGGACTTATTCATATGTGCCTTTCTACGTGTATGAATTGTATGTGTGGATGCTTTTGTATATCTTTATTCATTTATAAGCACATGCCTCTCTGTATTCCTATCTATTTATGATTTTTTTCTCTCTCTCTTTACCTTTCCTACATGCAGTATTCCAAACCAGTGGTGTTCAGGTGTTGCGATTTCAACCCGATGGATTAGCCTCTTCCCAGTCCATAGGCTTGTATCGTGAACCGCTTGAACGTGCAAGGCAATTCTCTTCAGTCACACTCTGCGGCAGGTTCTCCATATTTTACTTACATAGTCGAGGATGCTTCTTCAAGTTAATGGATACGGTCCTGGAAAGAGAGTCTATGCTTAAGGGAGGTCAGAGTATAGATATTCATTGTTATATATCAATAAAATATGTCTTATTGAAATAAGGTGATTCATAGTTGTTTTGAAGAATATACTGCACATTATCGTCTTTAACTGTAGAGCCATCTTCATACTTTAAACAGAGCTATGGGTCGAGAGAGTGAGGCCTGTCCTTGCTCATACCTACAACTTCCAGATTTTGAAGACTCAGCTATGGGCATTCAGGTAAGTCTGTTAGCTCAAACATGTTTATACAGTCACTATATATCAGATTTACCACTATTGTTGCTTCCAAAAGCGTGTTTTAGGAGAACTCATGATCACAGATAGATAACAGCAATTTAGATATCTCAGATTTTATTGCAGTTTGTACCTATGATGGGCAATCATCTTTTAAATTATATTTTTTATGTAAAACGAACAAAAGAACAGAAATTTCAAGTTTAAATGTTATAAAACGAAAAATATAACTAGTATTATTATGATAATCATTATGATAATGGTACCATTGGGTATAATGACTGTATCATTATACTTGCATCGTTATCATCAACATTTGTCTGTAGTGCCATTCGTATTATCATTGGTACCAGTATTACGTTTATCATTATTTTTATTTGTATTATTATTTGTATTATCCATATTGTCATTGTTATTTTTACCCTCATTGATATTGTTATTATTATCATTATAATTATTATCATTACCATAACTTTCATCTTCATCCTTATTATTATTATTGTTTTTACTATCATTATCTAAATGATTTTTATCATCATTATAATCATCATTATTATCGTCTTTTAAATAATTATTAGCACTATTATATAATAATCATTATCATTATTACTATTGTGCTCCTTATTGCCATTGGCATTTCATTTTCAGCCATATTGTTATCATAATCAAAATAAACATCATCACTGTTACTATCATATTCAATAACCACATAAAGAAAAGACTGTAATAGATTATGACAAACACGATTCGATACT
>BOPN01000502.1:92523-95023 GCA_017312705.2 Penaeus japonicus
TGCTGCTGAATTGAGAAGCCTCGCTGTGGATGGCTGGATGTAGCAATATTCTGAAAGATAGCTTGAAATGGAGGAGAAAAGCAGAAGCTCTGGATGTGTGATGGATTTAGGAAACATTTGGTGAAGAATTTATGAAGGTGGGAAGTATTTGGCGAGGAATATAAATCAGAGAAAGGCATAAGGTATGAAATATAGTTTGACAGTTTTCTGTATTTTTTTCGATTTTGAATCTTTTTTTAAAGTAGTTCTATTACATTTTCCTTCGATAAAAGTTATCGCATGTGACTGTAGGAAATGATTTCGTAAATACACCACACTTTCAAAATCTTATGATAAAAGAGCTTAGAAACGCGGAGGGAAAAGTTATAATAACGGAACTTTATCAATAGGGTTATTATTGCAAGGGAACGCCTGGTATATAACCAAAAAGAAAAAAAAAACTCATCTCAGGGAAAGGGTGCAAGAATAGAATAATAAAAATCGTAATATTAATAATAACAATGATAAGAAGAATGATTATAATAATAAGAAGAATAGTCATCATCATCATCATCATAATAATAATAATAATAATAAGATAATAACAATAATAATGGAGTAAACATACAACGAAAAATAATACAACACTCTAATATATTTTCGAGACGCAGTGAAGACTATATAACACCCAAGGGAAAGATATGTTATCCAGAGGAAAGAAAGAAGAGATGATAAAAGTCTCAGTTGGTAGAAAATGTGATGATGGATTTTGAGGATTAAACCAAAAGGAAAATGGGAAACGATCGATAAATGAAAGAATGAGGATGATTTAATAACAGAGAAAAGAAGGGTAAATGCACATAAGATTCAAGATTTTTCTTTTCTTACAGATTTGATACATTTAAGGTTGATTTATTTTAACCTAATAATAGAAGCAATAAGATTGATAAAATTGGTATCATTATCTATCATCTTATTTTAATATCACTATGATTATCGTTACCGTTATTATAAGTAAAATTATATAAGTAAAATTATGAGTGGCAATACCAGCACTATAATGAAAATGATGGTGGTGATAGTCACAGTAATAATGATGATTATAACGATAATATTATTAATATTAACAACAATGATAAAAGAAATATCACTTCGACTATCATTACTACTAATAATATTTGTCATTATGATGTTTATCTTTATCATATCTATGATATTAGCTATTACTGCAAAGAAGGAGGAAGAGTAAAAGTGAGTGACAGGGAGAGAAAGAGAGAGAGAGAGAGAGAGAGAGAGAGAGAGAGAGAGAGAAAATAAAGATAATTCAAATGTGCGGAGCAGATGTTTCGCCCTGGCTATGTACACTATGGCGAGTCCGGCCTGTGTCAGCGGGTGCTGACGCGTGAGTGTGTGTCAATGAGTGTTGACTCTAAGTCTGAGCTTACCCACCGTGCTGCCTAGCCACAGCAGTGACCGTCAGGGAGCAGTGGAAACTCGCGAGCTTACACAGGGCTCAATCTGCCGACCACGAGGGTGGGAGGAGAGAGGGAAAGAGGGAGAGAGAGAGAGAGAGAGAGAGAGAGAGAGAGAGAGAGAGAGAGAGAGAGAGAGAGAGAGAGAGAGAGAGAGACGTAGAGCGATGGGGGGAGGGGGGCTTGGGTATAAATATCACTAGAAATAGAGCGTGAAAGGAAAAAAAAATAGATAAGCCAAAATATTAAACAGGAACTCTTCCCGCTTTCAAAAGACGCACAGAAATTAAAACTTTAATCACTTAATCCCAATTTTCAACATTTTTCGGATTTCCTTTGTACCTCGTTAACTCATTAAGGAAGCATTTGATCTTCGCAAAAATTCCAGAGCATTTTTTTTTATCTCATTCTTTTTCTTTTTTTTTCATCTTTTGCAAATTCTTGGGAGACATCTTTGTTAATATTGGCCTTCGAAAACAATGATAAGCACGTCCCTTCTTCTGATCATAATGAAAACGATCGTTCTAATGATCAATAGATTTTACTTTATTACGTTCTCCCAACGCTTCCGCCGTAATATACTGCATGTTCAAAAATTTCATTAGTTATTCGTCTCTCGCGAACCAACGCTTCTTCCGTGACAGCGCAATTTCACATCATCTTCTACGTCACCACCATCATCATCACCACCATCAACACCACCATCATCAGCACATCATTGGCACCCCCCCCCCCCATACACACACACTAATATCAACACCATCATTATCATTACTATCAACACCACTACTATCATCAACATCATTACCATCATCACCAGCATCACCATCGTCTTCCCTCATGACCATTCTAGCATAATCACAGCACCGCCCTTATCATCAACACCACCGTCGTCATTATCGCCTCCATCATCACCACCACCCCTACCATTATCACCACCACCATTACCATTATCACCACCACTGAGCACGGCAGACACTTACGCTCCCCCCCCCCCACCCCCCCAAGCCTCGGTCGGGAGTTCGAAACGATTTGAAGTGTAATATATC
>BOPN01000502.1:107523-110023 GCA_017312705.2 Penaeus japonicus
GAATCTTTATTTCTAATTGATTAAACTGTGTTTGAACTTCTTGCCTTTTTTTTTTTAACATTTTCTTCGGTCTCCATTTAATTTCTGCCTGATTCATTTCTCTAGGGAAACGTGCGAGTCTCTTATATCAGACTATGCTTCTCCATTTTCTTCGTTGTTTCTGGAATAAATTTAAGCCTATTTTAATCTTTCTTTAAAGTGAACTGCATGAGGTGAAGCAGTGTAAAATTAGCAAATGAGTGCCGTTGTCTTATGGATAAATCACTTTGTAAGTGATATCGAATTATTTTTAGTTTTTTAGAAATAAAAACGACTTTATAACGGAAAGTTTTTTATTTGTTTGCTTGTTTTTTTGTTTTTTTTCAGGGAAGTGAAGACGATATAATTTCACGGCAATAAAAAAATTCTAAAGCCGAGTACACATACGCGAACAGAGCCTCGCAACGTTAAAAGCCGTGTTGCGCAATGATACGTGTTGAAAAAGATTGCATTACCGAACCGAACTCTCGTAACTTTCGTGTCCCACACCGATGGCCAGTCTACCAGTCGCTGCTACCGCGCAAGGGTACTTAGAATATAATATGATACAAAAGTTAAAGGAAAGGAGATGATGGCAGTCACTGTTATACTC
Source organism: Penaeus japonicus (assembly GCA_017312705.2). Taxonomy (NCBI): domain Eukaryota; kingdom Metazoa; phylum Arthropoda; class Malacostraca; order Decapoda; family Penaeidae; genus Penaeus; species Penaeus japonicus. Next base: position 108,155 of record BOPN01000502.1, read on the forward strand.
GAGAAGACACGAATACCAAGTTACTCACAGTTTCTACCTATTGTGGAACACTTCATCAGAAAGTCCTCGAGATATTTTGTGAACACCATCATATTGGTAGTACCTAACACACAGTTCACATGTCGTGGCTGTTTACTGATCAATCAGCGAGTTACGGAGCAGATCAGGTGTGGCTAACTGATGCAAGTCCAACACACATCTCGGCCATGCTAGAGAGAGAGAGCAGAAAAAAGAGAGAGAGAGAGCGGAAAAGACAGAGAGAGAGAGAGAGAGGGAGAGAGAGAAAGAGAGAGAGCGGAAGAGAGAGAGGGAGAAAGAGGGAGAAAGAAAGTGGAAGAGAGAGAGGAAGAGAGAGAGAGCGGAAAAGAGAGAGAGAGAGAGAGGGAGAAAGAAAGTGGAAGAGAGAGAGAGAGAGCGGAAAAGAGAGAGAGAGAGAGAAAGAGGAAGAGAGAGAGAGAGAGCGGAAGAGAGAGAGAGAGCGGAAGAGAGAGAGAGAGAGAGAGAGCGGAAGAGAGAGAGAGAGCGGAAGAGAGAGAGAGCGGAAAAGAGAGAGAGAGAGCGGAAGAGAGAGAGAGAGAGAGAGGAATAGAGAGAGTGCGAGAGAGAGAGAGGAAGGGAGTGAGCCCCGACGGGTATCACCAATGTTCGTTTGGGTGTTACGCTTTGACGTTACGAAAAGGTCCCCTCCACTCTGGTGTTCTTATTACTTGACGGAGTCAGGTTACGATGTTCGCGTGTGTATATTCGACTTTAATGTCTTACGTACACACTTGGCATCTATGAAGGAATCATATTGGAGAAAATGTAAACATGAATGTAAATTTTAGCCGTTGCATAAATCATCAAAGACTTTTCTTCATTCTAGCTTTCTTCGTATCGAAGAAGGCAAGCTTACTCCATCAAGCTTTTGAAGTGGTGCTCTTTGATGCTGCCGTCAAAATTGATCGGACAATGAAATATTCAAGTTCCTTAATGAATCATGAATTAAGCTTTAACCAAGTGTTTCTTGACTGAAGTTTTCGGTGATATGATATGCAGTTATTTTGCAAGTGTCTCTTTTAACTCTGGGAAGTTGTATTTTCATCTATCTTGATATATGCCTAATATATTGGAACTGAAATGTACGTATGTCTGTTTGTCTGTCAGTTTGTTTTTGTCTGTCTGTTTGCCTCTCTCTCTCTCTCTCTCTCTCTCTCTCTCTCTCTCTCTCTCTCTCGCTCGCTCTCTCTCTCTCTTTCTCTCTCTCTCTCTCTCTCTCTCTCTCACTCTCTGTCACTGCCTCTCTCTATCTATCTATCTGTCTGTCTGTCTGTCTATCTTTCTCTCTCTCTCTCTCTGTCTCTCTTACTCTTTCTGTGTGAATGTATTGTCATTAATCCTGTATAATTTTCCCGTTTGAAGATTTATCTGTTGTGTGTCCATTACTTTGTTTTGAATTTTGTTTTTCACGCTACTTTTCCTTCTCTTCAGCCCTTTTGTTTCTTTCTGGAATTCCGTTTGTAATTAATCATTTCTTCCCCTTCCCTTGCCCTCTTTTTTCCTTAGTTTTCTTATGATATAGTTTCCCCCTATTTTATCAGTATTCTACTGTTTTCTCATTATCACTCTTTCTCCTACTTTGTCTTTATCCTTTGGCTTTTTTTTTGTTTGTTTGTTTTGTTTTGTTTTATTTGTAATTTTCTCTTTCTTTGTTTTCTCCTTTCTTTCGTTCTATTATCCTTAGGTTATTGCTGTTGTTTTTCGTATTTATTTGATTAATGTCTTTATTATTTTGCTTTCTTTGTTATTGACTTTTCTTCTCCTTTTTCGCTTCTTTCGTTCTAGTTTCTTTACATTCGTTTTTAAATATTAGAGTTTTTTATCTTCCCT
>BOPN01000502.1:172523-177523 GCA_017312705.2 Penaeus japonicus
CTTCGTATCTTTTCTCTATTTCAATATAATAAAAGAAAGGAAAAGGAAGAAATGCCTCTCTTACATTTATATACATATATACATAAAAAAATATACATGTACGTATATACACACAAGAATGAATACTACAATCATTTTGAACAAAAAGAACATCTTATAAGAAACGTACTGAACAAATAGGTTACATACTGAATAAATAGATTAAAAAGAAAGAAAGAAAAGAAAAAAAAAACATATGTTCCACCTTCTATGAAAAAAATAAAATAAAATAAAAAAACAAGTCAAATCAAATGAACCCTTTGATGAGATACTTGATCAGATCTCAGCCTTTGAATTCGTCAGTTTTATGTTCCGGTTGACGACAACACACCTCGGGTGAAGAGAGATATTTTCATCAACGCAAAACTCCAAGGACTTATAGGGTAAAAGGAGGAGGGGGTGGGGTGAGGGGTAAGTGGATTGGGGGGGGAGGGGTAGCGATGGATGGGGTGCGGAGGACAATGATGCTTTTGTGAACCAAAGGAGAAATGAGGGTATTAATTAGATGAAAAATGAGAGTAAAAGTAGAGCCGAGAGGGGAAAAAAGGGGAGAGAGAAGGTAATAAGCAAAGAGGTAGAGAGGAATAAGTGCAAGAGAAAGCGAGAGAGAGAGAAGGAGGGAGGAATGGAGAGGAGATGAGAAGAAAGAGAAGGAAAAAAAGGAAAAAGGAGAGAAAGTGAGAGAGTGAGAGACATAAGTGTGGAAACAACAACATAAGCAACAGATCAGATTTGAAATAAACAATAAGAAAAAAAAAGACTCTAAACATAATGAATGATATGAACAAACTCTTATGCAAAAAAAATAGTAAGCAATTGTTTGCACTCAAGAAGAAAAGAAAAGAAAAGAAAAACATCGTGATAAGAAATGTTAAATGACGTTTACGTTGTTCTTTTGATCTTCCGAATCTCGGGAAACTCGCCAAATCTCGTTGTGTCTCGCTGTTTCTCGATAGATTTCGTTCTGTCTCGCAAAATGTCGCTCTCTCCCGCTAGTGTGTGTGTGTGTGTGTGTGTATGTGTGTGTGTTTGTGTGTGTGCATTCAATGTGCACATTTATCAATGCATTTACACATCTATTCATTTACCGTATCTGTCTACTCACTACATTCACGTTTCTATTCATTTGCTTATATATTCCTCGGTCTATTCACTTTCATATGTGTTCATTTATACATTTCCTTGTTTACTGATTTATTTACTTATCAACTTGTTGGCGCAACTAACCCTTTATATTAATTTCTCGATGTACTATATATGTTTTATTTCCTTTATTTTTATCTTCATTTATTCATCTATTTTTTCATTCCTTTTCAAGTTATTATGTTTTGTTTTGTTTTCGTGCGTGTCTTCTCGTCAGTTTTCATGGACATCGACACAACTGTCCCTTCGTTTCAGCTTTTCCCCCAGAACGTCGGACTTTTTCCCCCACGTCTACCGCAGAAATTCCCTTATCACGACGACGGAGAAGAAAAGCGTGCTGGGGGGAGAGACCAAGAGGGGGAGTGGGGGAGACCCCAAGAGGGGGAGTGGGGGAGAAACCAAGGGGGGGGGAAGGGGGAGGGGCATTTCACCGACTCCCCTTGCAATTTCCCCCACGCATTATTCCGCTGTCTCTTATCTGGTCTACAGAACTTGGAACTGCAAAGGGATAATCGTCCGAGATGATTTTGGATTTCGGGGGAAATTCCCCTCCATCGTCGACAGATATTGCCAAACTTCTGAATATTGATGTCCCATTTTTTCCTCTTATTATTTCCAGAGAGAGAGGGGAGGGAGAGAGAGAGAGAGATTTCCATTCAGAAGAGGTTCGGATAGCAGGCATGTGTACGTGTTTTGTACATATATGTATGTGTATATATATATACATATATATATGTATATATGTCTATATATATATATATATATATATATATATATATATATATATATATATATATATATATATATATATATATATATATATATATATATATATATATATATATATATATATACATATATATAAATATGAATATATATGTATATGTACATATATTTATATATATATATATATATATATATATATATATATATATATATATATATATATATATATATATATATATATATATATATATATATATATATATATATATATATATATACATGTGTGTGTGTGTATATGTGTGTGTATATATATATATATATATATATATATATATATATATATATATATATATATATATATATACATATATATAAATATGAATATATATATGTGTATGTATATATATATATATATATATATATATATATATATATATATATATATATATACATATATATATATATACATATATATATATATATATATATATATATATATATATATATATATATATATATATATATATATATGTGTGTGTGTGTGTGTGTGTGTGTGTGTGTATGTATGTATATATACATGTATATATATATATATATATATATATATATATATATATATATATATATATATATATATATATATTATATATATATACATATACATATATATATATATATATATATATATATATATATATATATATATATATATATATATATATATACATATATATATTGATATTGATATATTATATACATACATACATACATACATATATATATATATATATATATATATATATATATATATATATATATGTGTGTGTGTGTGTGTGTGTGTGTGTGTGTGTGTATGTTTGTGTGTGTGTGTGTGTGTGTGTGTGTGTGTGTTTATATATATATATATATATATATATGTATATATGTATATATGTATATATATATATATATATATATATATATGTATATATATATATATATAAATATATATATATATAGTTTTTTTTAAAGAACTAATTAGAATTGAGGAAAATAGGGACACAATGGCAGAAAATGTATATGCACCCGTATCAGACATTCTGGAAAAAGAGGAAATGAGCCATATCGGTGACCAAAAAATCAGCACACCCAAAAAGTGCGAAGGGGCATGCCCACTAGAAAACATAATTCAGAAAATGTATGAAGCATTGAAGGACTTCAAGATTCAATGTTTGAGGGAGATACAAATATTGAAAGATGAAATTCATGAATTAAAACAAGAGCAAAAAGAAAAACCTAAAGAAAAAAAGGTAACTCAGGCTACTGAATTGGAAACAGAAAAGGCTGTACAAGACACTAAAAATGTAAAAATAAAGCCAAAGAAGATACAAGAAAATCCAAGAGGTGAGCAAAGTGAAGTTAATCAGGAAGAAGAAAAAAAAACCCTGTTTTCTGAAATAGTAAGGCAAAAATCGGATAAACAGGCCAAGACTATTCTAGATAATAAGATTCCAGACACTGAACAACCAAAAAAAGATGATGAGGCTGACTGGAAGGTTGTAGGCGACAAAAAGAAACAACCAAAACCAAAACAACCTACAAAAGAAAAGTCAGAGTAGAAAAATGAAGATACATCCAGAGCAAATAGGCTCTTTATATACAATCTAGAAGAAAAAGAAGAAAATGATATTGAAATCAGGAAAACAAATGATATGAAAATGATTAATGATATCATAACAAAATTGAACCTCAATGAAATTATCAAAGTTGAGAGTGCCTTTAGAGAGGGCAAATATTTAAAGGACGCTTTGAGACCAAGGCCAATTAAGGTCAAATTAGACAATGAAAAACAGAAATGGAAACTGATTGGAAAGAATATGAAACTAAAGGAAATTGATGAATATAAAGAAGCATGGATATCACCGAACTTGAGCTATGAAAAAAGCAAAGTCAAAAAACATTGATAAATAAACTAAGAGAAAACAGAGAAAAAGACGGAGCAGGAAAACACTGATATATCACCAGTAATAGACAAGGACATTCAGTCCTGCGAAGCATACCTATTCGAACAAAGGCAGGTGATGAAACGCCCACCGCTACACCGGGGGAAGGTCCAGCTCCCCCAAAATAGGGGGAAACGACATCAACAATCTAACAACAATAGGTAATGTAGACACGCAAATAAATAATTTATTTGAGACTCTCATATTGTTAGATATACAGGGATTACATCCAAAAAGTAACCAAACAAAACCTACATATCTAGAGGACATGGTATAGATCAACAATTATTCAATGATAGCTCTTACAGAAACTCATTTGAATGAAGACATAAAAAATGAAGAAATCAAAATTAATAACTATGAGCTAATAAGGAAAGACAGAAATAAAAGAAGCAGAGGAGGAGTAGCTCTTTATATCAGGAAAGAATTAGCAACTAGAATGGATACTGTAATAGAATACTCTAATAATACAGTAGAAATACTAAGGGTATTGACAAAAGATACAAAAGAGCTATACATTATTTTATACAGACCTCCTGGAACAACAGAAACATCTTTCAATGAATCATTAAGCATTATTAGTAATTATATTGTCAATACAAGGGAAATTGAAGCTACTATTATATTTGGCGATTTTAATTTCCCCTTTATCGATTGGGAAACAAATAAAATAAAGATAGGAGCAAATGCCACTAAAGATGAAAAACAACAAGCGAGAATGCTTTTAGATTTTGAAGAAAATTTTTACCTTAACCAAATCATCAATATTCCAACAAGGGAGGAAAATATACTGGACCTTGTTTTCATTAGTATAGGAGAAGATGTACACATAGGTTGAATAATCAGAAAAGTAGTAAAAAACAGATAGCCGAAGCAGAAAAGACTCTCAGATCTTTAAACTTTAGCCATAATCAGATAGATTGGAAAAAATTAAATGCAACACTAGACAAGTCACTGAAAGGTATAGACGTCCTCTGAACACCAAATGTTATACAAGAGAAGCTTTATAATGCATTTAAAGATGTTTGTAGAATGTTTGTGCCCCCCCCCCCCAAAAAAAAAAAAAAAAAAAAAAATATTATACCAAGAGATCGAAGGATCATGTTAAGA
>BOPN01000502.1:202523-207523 GCA_017312705.2 Penaeus japonicus
TTTAGACCCTACATCCTGCCTTATCCTTGGCCACAACGAATCTGTCTGATCCTGGAGAAATCCCAGCACACGGATCGCCCGAAGCTCCCTTATTTCTTTTATTCATTATATGCCTTTTATTATTGTATATTCACTCCACTGTATGATCTGGTCATGATGCTTATATGTATTGTCAAATTAAATCATATAGAACTAGGGAATGAGAACTTTGTTTACTTTTATTTGTCGGGACTTTTAGAGAACCCTTGCCATTCCAAATGACCGCTTTTTTTTTACGTTGTATTGTTAAATCATTGCTAAACCTCATTCAACAAGCAAATGTATACATGCTTAGACAATATGTTCATGTCATATGTTTACGTCATTTTATATTCCTAGTATCATGTTTTACCACTGGCTTTTATTTTCCAAGATTTACGTAACTTTGTAAATATATTTGACAGACCTAAAACCCTGAATTTAATGATTTGATCTGTTTTATATTTGTTTTATGATTATTATTTTTAAACAATGTATTCATGAATGTTTATTTGATTTAGGAGAACCATTTGTGTTTTATTTTAGCGATAGTCTTTTTTTATACCGAAATGTTTTGTAAGTGTTTGTTTGTTTGTTCTTTCCTCTTTTATCTTACTTTATTTGAAATTTTTATAATGGACTTTAGCCCTGTACACCCCTTTTATAAACTTGTTCATCAAATTTTAGTAAGAATTTCTTATAATTATTTGTTTTAAAAATATTTACATTTTGTTTGTTCGGCCACCGCCTATATAAGACGCCGTTTCTGTTGGAATAAATGAGTGTTAAGACGAACGTGTGTTTTGGTGTTGCTCCCCCTGGATCTTACAGTGACGACGACAACGCTGCAGAGAAAAGGTTGTATCTGACCCGATACTTGCCTATTGATAGGGAAAGCTGGGTATTCCAGACATGAGATGCATATATATATATTTAACAAAGAAAAAGGTTAAACCATTGGTGCCTCTGCTAGGGACCCCTTGCTCCTCATTTAAAGGCTTGAAGGGCTTTATGATTTTTTGTTTGTTTGTTTTGTTTTATGGAGTAAACAAGGCCCCTCTATCCCTGGCCCTTATTTCTTATCCCGCCTCACGGGGCATTTTTTTAAGAACTCCTACCCACGGATACCCTTACAAGTACTTACACGCGCGTTCAACGAAATACTATTGGGACGATTGCCACGCGTTCAACGAAATATTATTGGGACGATTGCCACGCGTTCAACGAAATACTATTGGGACGATTGCCACGCGTTCAACGAAATACTATTGGGACGATTGCCATGGGTTGAGGCGGAGAGGAATATCGCAGCAATCACGCCGCCGAATAGTAAAACCTACTTCACGGATGGTTCTGCAGACCCCATCACCCGCACTGCGGGCGCCGGTTTCGCAGAAGGGGGCATGGAGAAAGCTATGCGGGTATCTGACAATGCCTCCTCGCTCCAGGCAGAGGCAGTCGCTATTATGGGAGCCCTAGCCCATGCAGCCTAGACGGACGGGCATGGCCGCCATTGACAGCCTGCAACAAAGCACGCCCCTTGATAACGTTTATGTTGTAACCACGATTCTCACCATTGCTCAGAGAATCCTGGATCAGGATTGGCAGAGGAAGGCAGGAAGAAAACCTTGAGTGATCTTGTGGTGCATCCTAGCCGAGAACTGCTAAAGCGTAAAACGATGATTGCAGGGGAGGTCGGTGCCCTGCAGCGACATAGAAAGGAAGCGAGAACCTCCCTCTCGGCCAGCTGGTACTCAGACGCCACAGGCCATGAGTCGCTGATACTCTCTCCTAGAATATCAAGGTGTGCTGGAGTCAGTCGGCACAGACTGAGAATAGGTTACCCTTGTGCGTGGCAAATCATACCCACCATTGGGCAAGATGAGCGACGCTGTGAACATTGTGGCGCGCCGGACGCCAAATTAGAGCACTACCTGATGGAGTGCGAGCACACTCGCTTCCTCAGGCAGGGCCCAGAGACGACAGCCGCCGGGCTGGTTAGACGGCTATGCCTGTCGCTTGCCCCCTGGCAACTGGAGCGCCTACAGGTAATCCGACCGCCACGGTAAGCATTCATTTATGATGATCAGATGAGTCAGCACTTATAGCTGGCAGAGATCAGGTCGCCTCGTGCATATAGCCCGGGAGAAGCGACGTCTTCGCAAATCTGTATGAACTGAACTGAACTCACGTTTTCCTTCTTTTCATAGACAATTTGAGTGTGCTAGAATGTGGCTGACACTCGAGAGAAAAAAAGAAAAGAAAAGAAAAAAAAAAGGCAAATGAGATAGAATTAGTTCGCCAAAGGAATATTCTAAAATGGAACATACATTTTTCTTTCTTTCTTTCTTTTTTCATTTACTTTTTTTCTTCGTAATAACCAACCTGTTCCATTTGTTGTGATCCTTCACCGCATCATGAAATCTCTCGCCTCACATTCCTGTAAATCCATCTTCTAGGGCGACGGCATCCGGCCAACGCCTCCGGGTCTCTGACCAGAAGACCCGTGACAGTGACGAACGTGCCTCAGAACACGCCAATCCGTCGGGAACGTTACCCATACTGTTTTTCCGTTGTCTATATGTATAATCATTTCTTGTTTATACTGCAGATGATCGTTGGAAAATGCTTAAACCATTATCACAAGAGGTATTCAAATGACCCTGTTTATCATCTGTGTAATAGGCCACTGACACTCCAGCTTGGACCAAATTTCAACCCACTGACAAGATCAACTTCACCACCAACTGGAACCAACACGCACACACCATCATATACGTGACAAACAATAAACACCATATCATCATATCGCCAACAGATCAGACGGACCAAACATCCTTTTTATCATGCCATATAGGCCTACTACACAACATTACATTACATTACCTTACCCAGTGAGAACTATTCCTCAAAGGATTCAGAAGGAAGGTTCGGTCGAAACGCCAAGTCATGTTCTTGAAAGAGCACCTACCTCTGTGACCTTCGTACTTCAAAGGACTTTAAAGGAGCCACAGCGCTGGAGGGCGTAGGATCCACGAAGTCCAGCATCATGAGATATGGCACGGAATTCCTTCAATCCCTTTCGGAACGCCACAAGAAGCTTCAACTGTCGTGTCGTGTGTACATCCACAAACAACGACAAAACACGGGCTATTTCAATGCAAGAAGGAGGTCCACACACATATTCACAGCTTGGAGTGACCAAAGTCTCCTTTGCCAGGGTTATTAGAAAGGAAAGGGCGAGGAGGAGGGAGAGGAGAGGACGAGGAGGAGGGAGAGGAAAGGACGAGGAGGAGGAAATAGAGACGACGAGGAGGAGGGAGAGGAAAGGACGAGGAGGAGGAAAGAGAGAGGGCGAGGAGGAGGGAGAGGAAAGGACGAGGAGGAGGGAGAGGAAAGGACGAGGAGGAGGGAGAGGAAAGGACGAGGAGGAGGGAGAGGAAAGGACGAGGAGGAGAGAGAGGAAAGGAGGAGGAGGAGGGGGAGGAAAGGACGAGGAGGAGGGAGAGGAAAGGACGAGGAGGAGGAAATGGAGACGACGAGGAGGAGGGAGAGGAAAGGACGAGGAGGAGGGAGAGGAAAGGACGAGGAGGAGGGAGAGGAAAGGACGAGGAGGAGGGAGAGGAAAGGACGAGGAGGAGGGAGAGGAAAGGACGAGGAGGAGGGAGAAGAAAGGACGAGGAGGAGGAGAGAAAGGGACGAGGAGGAGGGAGAGGAAAGGACGAGGAGGAGAGAGAGGAAAGGACGAGGAGGAGAGAGAGGAAAGGACGAGGAGGAGGGAGAGGAAAGGAGGAGGAGGAGGAGGGAGAGTGGAAAGCGACGAGGAGGAGGGAGAGGAAAGGAGGAGGAGGAGGGAGAGGAAAGGACGAGGAGGAGGGGGAGGGAGATGAAAGTACGAGGAGGAGGGAGAGGAAAGGACGAGGAGGAGGGAGAGGAAAGGACGAGGAGGAGGGAGAGGAAAGGACGAGGAGGAGGGAGAGGAAAGGACGAGGAGGAGGGAGAGGAAAGGAGGAGGAGGAGGGAGAGGAAAGGACGAGGAGGAGAGGGAGGAAAGGACGAGGAGGAGGGAGAGGAAAGGACGAGGAGGAGGGAGAGGAAAGGACGAGGAGGAGGGAGAGGAAAGGACGAGGAGGAGGGAGAGGAAAGGACGAGGAGGAGGGAGAGGAAAGGACGAGGAGGGAGGGAGAGGAAAGGAGGAGGAGGGAGGGAGAGGGAAAGGAGGGAGGAGGAGGGAGGGAGGAAAGGAGGAGGAGGAGGGAGAGGGAAAGGGGACGGGAGGAGGGAGAGAGGAAAGGGACGAGGGAGGAGGGGGAGAGGAAAGGGGACGAGGAGGAGGGAGAGGAAAGCGACGAGGAGGAGGAGAGGAAAGGACGAGGAGGAGGGAGAGGAAAGGACGAGGAGGAGGAGAGTAAAAGGACGAGGAGGAGGGGAGAGAGGAAAGGACGAGGGAGGAGGGAGAGGAAAGGGAGGAGGAGGAGGGAGAGGAAAGGACGAGGAGGAGAGGGAGAAAAGGACGAGGAGGAGGGAGAGGAAAGGACGAGGAGGAGGGAGAGAGGAAAGGAGGGAGGAGGAGGAGAGGAAAGGGGACGAGGAGGAGGGAGAGAAAGGACGAGGAGGAGGGAGAGGAAAGGAGGAGGAGGAGGGAGAGGAAAGGACGAGGAGGAGAGGGAGAAAAGGACGAGGAGGAGGGAGAGGAAAGGACGAGGAGGAGGAGAGGAAAGGGGAGGAGGAGGAGGGAGAGAGGAAAGGACGAGGAGGAGGGAGAAGAAAGGACGAGGAGGAGGGAGAGAGGAAAGGGACGGGAGGAGGAGGGGAGAGGAAAGGACGAGGAGGAGGGAGAGGAAAGGACGAGGAGGGAGGGAGAGAGGAAAGTGACGAGGAGGGAGGGAGAGGAAGGAGGAGGAGGAGGGAGAGAGGAAAGGACGAGGAGGAGGGAGAGGAAAGGACGAGGAGGAGGGAAGGGAGAGGACGAGGAGGAGGGA
>BOPN01000502.1:215023-220023 GCA_017312705.2 Penaeus japonicus
TACGATTGCAGCGCATGCGGCTGAACCTGTGCTCTGGAATTACCGACCCATCAGTGAAGATAAGCTGTTTTATCTCATACTCTTGCTTAATCTCGTGAATTTGCTTCAGAATGTCCTTTCTTAATTTAGCTTTCAGGTGAGCGTTGTTTTCAATTTGTTTTTTTTTTTTTTTTTCTTGCTTTGATGATGTCGAAGTGCTTTATCTCCCATGGCGGAACAGAATGTTTTTGAGGGATGCCTTTGCAGAACTCTATCATATCATGGTTTCGAAGCTCTGAGCATACTTTCTGACCCAAGCAGATCTGTGGCGCCCCGTGGAAAGGCAATTTAACAAAGATTCCTTGGCTATACTATCATCTGACGATCTTAATAATTTTATTGCTGTCATTGTGTTGATTTCTGTGATCCTATCAGTAATGCTTGGCAATCCGAGTTCTTTCCTCATGTTCAAGACCTTAGTAGTATTTGGACATCCCAGGATTATCCTCATTGCCACATTTTGCATTACTTCTAGCCTTCTAATTGTTCGGGATGGCTGTGTTATTAGAGCAGGTGCAGCATAATCAATGAGGGGTCTTATGTAAGCTGTATACATCATTCTTACAATTCGTATGTTTGCCCCCGAAGTTACATTATTGCCAGCAACTGCTCGTAGGGCAGCTAGTCTACTCTTACATTTTTGATTGATCACCTCAACATCTTCGGCCGTATGTGGAATATTTACTCCGAGATATCGAAATGATTCAACCTGAGCTATACTATCACTATCTATAGTGAACTGTTTATCTCGATCTTTTACATTGTGACTATATACCTTGGTCTTATCTATTGAAATAATCAATCCTAGTTCATTGCAGACCGTCGATATTGTCTGCAGTGCACATAAACAGTCTTGATAATTTCTAGCATGAATCAGTATATCATCAGCATAGCTTATGATCGTGGCATTGGCTGTTGTTTTAAAACGTCTGATAAGGGGAGTTTACCAATACGTTAAATAATACCAGAGGGCTTTAGGACTCCCCCTTGTAGGGTGCCGAGCACATGACCTTCTGTTCGCCTATAGTCGAAACACTACGGCTGATTGCCTATTCTGGAAGTATCCATTGATCCACTGTAATATACGACCCCCGATTCCCATCAGGGCTAGTTCGTGTAGGATTATTTGCCTATTTGCTGTATCAAATGCAGACTTCAAATCCAGGAAAATAGTGAACCCATTGCCTCCAAGAATTGACAGGAATGTTGTTATACACTTGAACACTCTTGTCTGGCATAAATCCATAAAGAGCTGGCGACATTTTATCTTTGATTCTAAATAATAGCCGATTTAGTATGACTCTTTCAAAAGTTTTACAAAGGCACTGAGCTGAAGAGCAAGAAGGCGGAACGGTCTGTATTCCCGGATTATTTGTCTTTGGTATTGGTGTTATAATACTCTGCGTCCAGGATATTGGTAGCACACCCTTTTCATAAATGAGTCGGAACACCGTAGAACAGGATCACCAGGGACATTTCTGAGTAGTCTAATGACGTCATACGTGATGCCATCCTCGCCAGGAGCTGTTGAATTTCCTCTGGTGAGGGCAGCATCAAGCTCGGTCTCAGTAAACGAAACATCGCAATCATCACGATTGCTCAATCATCGAGTCAATCAATTCCCCATGCCTGCATAAGATTCGCGTAGAAAAGAGCCGGACTCACTATCTCAGCGAGTCAGGCTGATATCCTAGCATATCTGTAGATGAGCTCATTTGCTTTTTCTCGAGGATTTGGATGTGCGATCTGAGATGTCTTTTTCCCTTTTATCCTATTAATACCCTCCCATGCTTTTCCTATTGGCGTTGAGTTATTTAGTGAATTGACAAATTTCTCCCATTTTTCTTTTGTTGTACTTCCGACTCTGTCTCGAAACTTTTGAAGAGCCTCCGAAACAGTTCCAGTAAGGGAGCTGTTCTGTTTCTTCTGTATGCCCTACCAATCTTTCGAGCAGTGTGTTTTAAGGTTGATAATAGAGAATCTTTGTTATTGCTATATAAGTTCGAGGAAGGGACGCGAGTTTTCTTTACATTCTGGATTGCAATGTCTTGATACTTGTGTATCTTAGAAACCAGATCATCATTGAAGCTGCATGGGCAGACTGGATAATAACTCGTGTACCAGTCGTCAATATACTGAACAAAATCAGATATCTTGTCAACTGGGATTTTTATCCTCCTCCTCTTAAAATCACTTGTGAGCTGCGCATTACAGGGAACTTTTATCTCCGACAATAGAGCAAAATGGTCGGACATTAGGTCGTCAGTAATCCTGGATGTATGCCCGGTGTCATACAAATGAAAACCAATACATCGGTCAAGAATTCCTCCACATTTATGGGTGGGCTCATCATTACCTATCAGCTGTACAAAGTCATGACTGCTTAACAATCTCGAAAGTCTCGATCCATTTCTATTGGTGTGCGAACGGATCACCGAGCCGAGTGTGGCGCGTTAAAAGTCTCCAACCATAACGGTAGGTTCTGAGTAAATGCAGTCGGGCAACGCATCTATGTCAAATAGATTTGCTTGTGCATACAGATTAATCACATTAAGCGTCGAGGTTCCAATATAGATCTTAATTCCATGGAACTGTGTACCCTTACTTTGACCTTTATGAGGCAAAACTGTATGCGGCAAAGTCTTTTTGACATACATAACACAGGAGTTATGCGTTTGAAGCTTGTAATGATATATAGGACAATATTTTAGGTACATGCTCACCCTTAGATAATCTGCATTCCTGTAGACAAATTACATCAATGCTATCGTTGACACTTTCGCGCAAGTGACCGGCACAAGCTTCCTATGGAGTAATGTTCCAACTCAGGAGGGTGATCCCTTTATAGTTCGTCACCTCAGCGTTATCCATTCTTAAACTGGGGATACGTTTTTATTTTTTCTATGTGTTCGTGTACTATTTTAAAGCTGAATAGAACTTCCTGTTTATTTTTCTCTGATAAGTTCTTATTTCCTATTAGTTCTTTTACTGATTTCCCACTGAATGATCTAGGGACAGCTTTTTTCAGTAAGCTTTCAGCTTCGTCCTTCGTCATCCCCTGCTCATTTTTTTGTGCGTTCCTTTTATCATTTATACCTATAATTTTTTTCAGTTCGTTGATCTCGGATCTTTGTATTTCAATTATTTCTTTTAGTTGCTCAACGGTTTTTGTAAATTCACTCGCAGCTTTTTTCGAGAGCAACTACAAATTTTTCTGACATGTCCTTGACCGTTTTATCAATCATTTCACTTATTTCACTACACATAACTGCAGGAGCACTATTAGTTTCTCCGGCCTGTTTTGCAGTGTCTTTGTTTGTGACTGCTGGTCCTTCGGCGTTATCACTGTTTTCAACTGGCCGAGCAGCCTGGCTGTGGCCTACTTCGGCCATTTGTCGGCCTGATGCCCCTCGGGATGAGATGCATCCGCCCGACGCGTCCTGGTGCCACGCGTTACCGCGAGGTACCTCACTTGGCGCGGCAGCCTGATGCGTTGCATTGTTGTGTGCGCGCAATGGTAGTCGTTGTTGTCCCTTGCTCTCGATAGACGGTTTATTTGGGCAGTCTTGATGCCATGCTCGCACATCTTTTTTGTAGCAGTTTATGCACTGCTCGTGGATTTTTTCACCCTTTTCAATTTTGTTGTTGCACTCTTCTGTGGGGTGCTTTCCTGCGCAGATGCCGCACCAGTAGGTTTTAGACCTGCACTTTTCAGCCATTGTGCCCCCAACGTTGACATTTGTAGCAACGTCGTGCAGGCGATTTGCAGTGTTAATCCGCAGTGGGCGGTAGGCCCTTGGTGAACCCAGATTTTTTCCGGAGGCTCGTCCGGGTCCATTCGGCCACCACTGCCTCTTTTCCTTCAGGCGCTTGGGCCTCGCCAGGTGTTCATGGGCTTCTATTATGCCTACCTCTTGATGAACACTAAGCTCCAAATGATTATGTCGACCTGGCGATTTGGCCTTGGGTGCTGTTGGTTCGTGGAGCTTGATTCCACCGTATTCCGTGTTCAGAAGATCTTTAATTACATCTTCTTTCCTTTCAACCATTATGTAGGTGTGTTCATCTCTCCTGAATATGATTTTGGTGCCATGATGCTGCGGCATGCAACAGCCATCTGTATTTCGAGGCAACATCTGTGTCTTTCGGAAAGTCTAGCCTTACCCTCTGATCTTGAGGTATGTAGCCTTCCTCACATTTTGTAGGTCGTAAGGGCTGCCGGTTGTTGTTGTTGCGAGTTTGTCCGTTTTCCAGTGGTCCGGCTTCAGCGTTCGATTTCTTTGGGTTCTTCTTCTTCTTGTTTTGCACAAGTGTGAATCCGTCGTCGTCAGTTTCGTCTTGTGGGGGAATATCATTCTCCCTTTCTTTCGGTTCTGCCTCAGTGTCGTTTGTGGATTTCTTCAATTTCTTTTGCGGGTTTTCGCATTTCCCGTTAGGGTCGCCGTTGTTGCCGCAATCCATGGTGATGTCTTCGTTGCTGAGTGTTGCTGGCCTTTTACTTGTCAAGGGTTCGTTTTCCATTTCCATTCCTGGGTCGGTCGGGGCCTCAGACGCCGGTATGGCAGCACTAGCCATGACGTCAGATTTAACCCGGGGAGGGTATTCCCCGAATTGCCTCAGGGCATGCCTGGGGTCCGACAAGGTCAACACAGGTGAACGCTCAGGGTATGCTGTTGTTTTGGTTGTATTGCTATCCCTCTATTTGATTGGGATTGACCCTAGCGGTCACTCCCCGACCTCACTTTGTTGACAAGGGGCGTTATCAAACAGACGCTCCGGTCCAAAACTGCGCTCGCACGCTAAAGCTGTGATCAACTCCGGTGCGAATTTCACTCTCACTTTATCACGCTTATCACTATAGAAATTGTAATTCACTATGGCACTTATGTAGACAGCGTCACTCACTGGCTCACAATCTATCTGATAGATTCGTAAGATCTACCTCGTCAGGATTATCAGGT
>BOPN01000502.1:237523-240023 GCA_017312705.2 Penaeus japonicus
TATCTACAGTTCGTCTTATTTCAACATATGTAAGCTCTTTCATATATAAGCATAAACCTAAACACATTTACTTCATTTCTGGAAGAAATTACTTGGAAATGAAGAACTGGCAACACAACCTCAAGTCCGCAAATTGAAGAGATTTGTGCCCGGTTGACGATACTGTAATTTACTTCCTTTTTCTTGAAGAGTTTGTTGTCTATTTCGCAGCTGGAGTTTGATGATATTACATCAGCACTAATATCCAACAATGATATTTGCTTGGGATCTCTCTCTATATATCTATCTATCTATCTATCTATCTATCTATATATCTATGTGTGTGTGTGTGTGTCTGTGTGTGTATGTATGTGTGTCTGTGTGTGTCTCTGTGTGTGTTTATGTGTGCGTGTGTGTCTTTGTTTATGTGTGTGTGTATATAAATGTTTTTTTTTTTTTTTTTTTTTTTTTTTTTTTTTTTTATGAAAAACATGTAAACTATCATGTGTGCTGAGATTTGGCTTAAAAATATCCTGACCAATCGCTGTTTCAGATCCGAATCAGGTGCATGAGATATTAAATTTGGCAGTTGTCATGAAGACTAAGTTATGGCGCTAACAGAGCAGAATGAATGAGCCTGAGATATGTTATGACAAATTGCGGCCACTTTTCTTCAGCCACATCGTCTACCATTTTCCGAAGACAGGCAGCTAAGTATGCAACTGAATATCAATGTGATTCGAAGATTTTCACGTTCTCTTTTAATTGATGTTTTTGCCTTAGGATGAAAAAGCACCAAGCTTACTGCGATAAATATAGAATTAAGGGATGAATGAGACTGAATAACTTGACAATGCAAGACATGTCTTTGACGTGTTGAGAATGCTGTCTTCATTATAAGTATATGTGTTTCCGATAAACAAAGTATTTTTGTGCTGTTAAATTATTCAGTGTCAGCCACACCTTTTACTATATGGTATTTTGTTAGCATTATGAAACAAACTTTATAAATGATATCTGTATGGTTTTAGTAAGGACAAAAGAAACACTTATGTATATTAAGTTTTGAGGGGAATACATACCTCTGTAATTTCTGTTTTAGCACGACTATATTTACATTGGAACCGAAACTATTAAAATATTTCTGTATGCCACGTATTAATCTTTTATGAGAGCGCAATTCCTCATACTAAGCAGCCCCCCCCCCCCTCATGAATCCATCCCTATCCAACGTTACTAGCCAAGCTTCGTATCCACCCGGCTTTCAGATCTAACTGAACATGGTATAGATGTCATAGTTCATTTCAGCTATTGCTTGCGAGTATGACTTTTACATAAGACTCACTTACCTGAGATGGCGATAGTTCTTAAAGGTTATCATGGTTTGATATATGTACATGACATACACATGTACGTGTGAATACAAAAACTATTTTTTTTAAAGAAATTGAAAGTAAAAAACAATCACTAATTTGAACTCGCCTGAGTTGCTGATAGCTCCTGAAGGAGTGCATAAAACAATGTTTTTGTAATATTATATACATGCATGCATATGCTGGAATACAATTACTTCTTAAAATCAACACCAATATGTGGATATCAGATTGTTAATAAAAAACAGTTATTTCATTACATACTTTATTGACATAAACTAATTCTATAAAGGGCTTACACATCGATATGTGGATACATAGACGTTATTGTGCACAATCAAGAATAAGTAATCATCTATCAGTCATAAATGATGCACAGTTTGCAATATTTTTCGTACTTGGTCAGTTTACCATGATATGCAACAATGAAGGGGGGGGGATGGAGACACAGCAGAATAAGGAAGAAGTAGAAGGATTCAATACTGACTAAAATGAAACAAAATCGCTTCACATAGAAGAATATGATAGTTACGTATTTTTCAACCCCTTTATATCATAAGAAAAAAAGATAGAATACGTGTTTGTTCTTCTCCGTTTACATAGAAATTACATTTGAACACTTTTACGACGATCTTGATGTTGAAATAAGGAGATAGTTATATTGCAGTCAACTTCAACTGTACGTCAATCAATATCACTTGATATTGCAACGCGGAGGCAACCAGTGGAATAAGATGAGAGGAAAGAGGGGAGGAGAGATGATAAAGAAGAATGAGAGAAACGCCGAATGAGAAATAAATGTCGAAGGAAATTGTGAATCAGATAGAGGAACGAGTATAAGAGATATGAAAAACAACGAAAGGAGAGAGAGAGAGATAGAAAGAGAGAGAGGGTGCTAGAGAGAGAAAGAGAGAGAAATAGAAGGAGAGGGAAGAGAGAGTGAGAGAGAGAGAGAGAGAGAAGTGGAGATGGAGATGAAAAGAATGAGAAAAGATAAAGAAAAGGAAAACGATATTACCTCAAAAATATGACATTTAAACGTGTTCATTTAGTTCAAACATTAAGTACATTTATCTCAATATCCTCTGATACTAAACAATCAGTAAATTACGTCACCATTATTTGGCTACAACACAACCAGAACACAA
>BOPN01000502.1:242523-247523 GCA_017312705.2 Penaeus japonicus
GAGAGAGAGAGAGAGAGAGAGAGAGAGAGAGAGAGAGAGAGAGAGAGAGAGAGAGAGAGAGAGAGAGAGAGAGAGAGAGAGAGAGAGAGAGAGAGAGAGAGAGAGAGAGAGAGAGAGAGAGACGGACATCACCCAGATTACAACAAAATCCAAGCGATACTGGCAGTCACGACCAATAGTCTGTCTCTGGTTCAGTAACAAAACAAATAGGGATCGATGGGTGGATCCAATCTCTTTCTCTCTCTCTCTCTCTCTCTCTCTCTCTCTCTCTCTCTCTCTCTCTCTCTCTCTCTCTCTCTCTCTCTCTCTCTCTCTCTCTCTCTTCCCTCTCTCTCTCTCTCTTCCCTCTCTCTCTCTCTCTTCCCTCTCCTCACTCCTTGTTCTAAACTCACACAGACAAGACAATACAGGACTCTTATCACAAGTTAGATATAGGTTGAACAGATTGCTTCTTATAGATATAACTATTAAAATAACAATAGCGTCTCACGTTATTGCTCATGCAACCATAGGGATACTATTGATATTGCTGTAACGACTGAGCATGCACATAAGATCATATCAAAAATGTTCTCCACTCAGGCTGAAAACGAAAGAACTGTCGAGCAAAACACAAGCAGATCAATTATTCATCATATTGCGATGTCCAAGAAAGTATATCTATGTCAGGACAAATAAGAGTTACGAGACAGCTTGGTGTAGTGATTGCAAAATTACAGCAATGTTGAGGGAACTGAATGTAAGTAGTGGAGTCAATTATATCCATGCACCCTTGACCACCAATTACATGTCATCTAATTGAAGAGTTTCTCGAAAGGAATGGACATGAGATATTGCATAGTATTGCAACATCCTTCAAGGAGGACGGCATTTTATTAGATATTTTACGTAAGTACCTGTTTGCCTGTAATGATGAAATTGCAAGGCCTTTCTTAGAATGATATACATATGTATAGTTTTAACTTAGTATATCAAATGGCAGGTTTTCCGTAATATATGTTGATAATGTTATCGTTATCATTATTGTTATTAAGAATGAAAATCATAATGTTAATGATGATAAAACAAATATTGATAGTAGTAGTAATAACATTCTCATTGCAATTATTATCATTACTATTATTATTATCATATCATTATCATCAATATCACTGATAATAATGATAGTCATAAAACTAATATCAATAGTAATAATCGTAATCATAATATCAATGTCATTATTAGTAGTTGTATTTTCATTATCATTATTGTGATTATCACTACTATCATGATTTATTAGTAGTATCAGCATAATTTGCTTTTTTTCTTGTTTTATTCTTATTTCTTTTTCTCTCTCTCTCCGTTATTTCCTTACACTTTCTTCTCACCATTCCCTCATAATTCCTTCTTTATTCCATTTGTGTTATTCTTTTCTTTTTCTTCTTCTTCTTCCGTATCAAGATATCTTTTTTATTCTAAGATTTCTGTTCAATTCTCATCTGTCTACGTCTGTTTACTCTGTCTTCTTCTTCTCGTTTTTGTTTTTCTTTATTTTTCTTCTTCTCTTTTTTTCTGTTTTTCTTCTCTCTCCCTCCTCCTTCCCATTTTCATCTATTACCTTCTTCTCCCCTTCTTTCTTCTCCCTTTCTTAACTATCATCATCAATATCATTATCAGTCTACTATCATTCTATCATACTACTCTTATCATTATTACTATCATTATCATCATTATCGTCATCACCAATATTACCATCATGTACCTCATTCCCCTGCCGTTCTGATAACTTGTTTTTCCTTTTCCTTCCAATTTACTCAATTCCTTCGTCTTCTCGCTCCCCCGACCTTCTTTTTTTACCCTTCGCATTTACCCTTCGTTCCCATCATTCCTCCTTTCATAAACTTCTTATTCTGACCCTTACTTACTTTCTTTCTTTCTTTCTCTCTATGGTTCTCTCTTTTTTTCCCTCTATTGCTCTCCCTTTCATTTTCTTTCCCGCTTTGTCTTTCTCTCTCTTTCTCTCTCTCTCTCTCTCTCTCTATCTATCTATCTATCTATCTATCTATCTATCTCTGTGTGTCTATCTATCTACCTCTCTCTTTCTCTCTTTCTCGTTTCCTCTCTCTTTCTCTATCTCTCTATCTATCTATATATCTATCTACCTTTCTCTCTCTCTCTTCCTCGTTTCCTCTTTCCCTCTCTTTATCTCTCTATCTCTTTTTATATCAACCCCCCCCCCCCCCTCTCTCTCTCTCTCTCTCTCTCTCTCTCTCTCTCTCTCTCTCTCTCTCTCTCTCTCTCTCTCTCTCTCTCTCTCTCTCTCCTCATCTCCATCATCACATCCTCTTAGTCTCCCCTTAT
This sequence comes from Penaeus japonicus, assembly GCA_017312705.2. NCBI lineage: Eukaryota > Metazoa > Arthropoda > Malacostraca > Decapoda > Penaeidae > Penaeus > Penaeus japonicus. Next base: position 244,864 of record BOPN01000502.1, read on the forward strand.
TTTTTTCTTCTTCGCTTTAATTTCCTTACCCTCGCCCTTTCCCCTCTTCCTCCTCCCTGTTTTTTATTCTAATCCTCGGTTTTTCCTTTCTCTCTCTCACCTCCTTTCAGACCGTCATTCCCTCTTCGTCTTCCCTCACATTTTGTTTCTTCTTTTTCAGTTTTATCTTATCGTTTCCTGTGTCCTCAAGTTTCTTTTATTTCCCCTCCTTTATTCCCCCCTTCTGATGATCTAATCCCTTCATCTCTCCCTCCCTCCGCTTCCCCTCTTACCTTCCTTTATCACCCTTATCTTCAATCCCTCCAATTATCTAGCGTTCTCCATTTCTCTGCTCCTACAGCCTCAGCATCTCAAGGTGGAAAACAGAGATAGGAGAATGGTTTTGTGTTTTGAGTCTGAAGGCGTAACATATTTAACAAGGCTAATGTATCCCAGTGGTACAATGTTCATGTTAATGTATTCCAGTGGTACAATTTCATGTTAATGTATTCCAGGGGTACAAGGTTAATGGTAATGTATTCGAGTGGTACAATGTTCATGTTAATGTATTCCAGAGGTACAAGGTTAATGGTAATGTATTCCAGTGGTACAATGTTCATGTTCATTATTCTAGGGGTACAATGTTTATGTTAATGTATTCCAGGGGTACAAGGTTAATGGTAATGTATTCTAGTGGTACAATGTTCATGTCCATGTATTCCAAGGGTACAAGGTTAATGGTAACGTATTCTAGTGGTGCAATGTTCATGTTCATGTATTCCAGTGGTACAATGTTCATGTTAATGTATTCCAGTGGTACAAGGTTAATGGTAATGTATTCCAGTGGTACAATGTTCATGTTAATGTATTCCAGAGGTACAAGGTTAATGGTAATGTATTCCAGTGGTACAATGTTCATGTCCATGTATTCCAAGGGTACAAGGTTAATGGTAATGTATTCTAGTGGTGCAATGTTCATGTTCATGTATTCCAGTGGTAAAATGTTGATGTTAATGTATTCCAGTGGTACAAGGTTAATGGTAATGTATTCCAGTGGTACAATGTTCATATTAATGTATTCCAGAGGTACAAGGTTAATGGTAATGTATTCTAGTGGTACAATGTTCATGTTCATGTATTCCAGTGGTACAATATTCATGTTCATGTATTCCAGAGGTACAAGGTAATGGTAATGTATTCTAGTGGTACAATGTTCATGTTCATGTATTCCAGTGGTACAATGTTCATGTTCATGTATTCCAGTGGTACAATGTTCATGTTCATGTATTCCAGTGGTACAATGTTCATGTTAATGCATTCCAATGGTACAATGTTCATGTTAATGCATTCCAGTGGTACAATATTCATGTTAATGCATTCCTGTGGTACAATGTTCATGTTAATGCATTCCAGTGGGACAATGTTCATGTTAATGTATTCCAGTGGTACAATCTTCATGTTAATATATTCCAGAGGTACAAGGTTAATGGTAATGTATTCTAGTGGTACAATGTTCATGTCCATGTATTCCTAGGGTACAAGGTTAATGGTAATGTATTCTAGTGGTGCAATGTTCATGTTCATGTATTCCAGTGGTACAATGTTGATGTTAATGTATTCCAGTGGTACAAGGTTAATGGTAATGTATTCCAGTGGTACAATGTTCGTATTAATGTATTCCAGAGGTACAAGGTTAATGGTAATGTATTCTAGTGGTACAATGCTCATGTTCATGTATTCCAGAGGTACAAGGTAATGGTAATGTATTCTAGTGGTACAATGTTCATGTTCATGTATTCCAGTGGTACAAGGTAATGGTAATGTATTCTAGTGGTACAATATTCATGTTCATGTATTCCAGAGGTACAAGGTAATGGTAATGTATTCTAGTGGTACAATGTTCATGTTCATGTATTCCAGTGGTACAATGTTCATATTCATGTATTCCAGTGATACAATGTTCATGTATTCCAGTGGTACAATGTTCATGTTCATGTATTCCAGTGGTACAATGTTCATGTTAATGCATTCCAGTGGTACAATATTCATGTTAATGCATTCCAGTGGTACAATGTTCATGTTAATGCATTCCAGTGGGACAATGTTCATGTTCATGTATTACAGTGGTACAATGTTCATGTTAATGCATTCCAGTGATACAATGTTCATGTTAATGCATTCCAGTGGTACAATGTTCATGTTAATGCATTCCAGTGGTACAATGTTCATGTTAATGCATTCCAGTGATACAATATTCATGTTCATGTATTCTAGTGGTACAATGTTCATATTCATGTATTCCAGTGATACAATGTTCATGTATTCCAGTGGTACAGTATTCATGTTCATGTATTCCAGTGATACAATGTTCATGTATTCCAGTGATACAATGTTCATGTTAATGTATTCCATGGTCCAATAGTCCTTGTGTCTTTCTTTCTTCTACCAATTGAGATTGATGGCCACATGGCAAGAGGGATGGAGTTCGTCTGAGATTGGTTGAAGAGGGAGAGAGGAAAGGTGAGATTAGGTGGGGAGAGGAGGAAGGGGAAGTTAGGAGAGAGAGAGAGAGAGAGAGAGAGAGAGAGAGAGAGGGGGGGGGGGAGACAGCAAACGAGTGAGAGAGAGGGTTGAGGACGTAGGGAGAGAAACAGAGATAGTCTAAAAGAAAGACAGAAAAA
>BOPN01000502.1:272523-275023 GCA_017312705.2 Penaeus japonicus
GTGTGTGTGTATGTATATATATGTGTGTGTGTGTGTGTGTGTGTATGTGTGTGTGTGTATATATATATATATATATATATATATATATATATATATATATATATATAAAACAAAAAAGAAAAAAAAATATATATATATATGTATATATATATATAATAGGCGTAGGGCGTAGGACGAATCATGGGGGGAAACTGTATTTAATCTCATTTCACACATCAATCTCCTGGTACAACAACAGCTGAAAATCCATATACTGATGTAATACAGTAACATGGGGGTATTGCTGAGGGATGGGGCTTATGGCTTAACTACTGATGGCTATGTATCACACTAACGTTTCCTATATTCATTGATAATAATTAAAAAAAAAGAATGACTAAAAAAGTATTCCAGAATGTACATTATTTGTTTAACAGCGGGTTTCTTTGATTTTTTTTTTTTTTTTTTTTTTTACGATTTTTGAAATTTGGGAAAAAAATCCTGATCAAGGAAAAAAACAACTACTGCTATTTCTTATTATCATCATTTGTTAGAATTTCTTTCTCTCTTCATTTCTGTGTATCTAAACATGTCTCATCGTATTTCTATATATCTTTCTTTCTCTATCTACAATTTTCTGTATCTCGACAATTAATTTTATCTAAGATTACCAGAATCGAAGGACCGGAATGAGACAACAGGAGTTTGAATGGAAAAGTTTTCACATATTTTCTCGTAAGATTTGTTCCTTTTTGCGTCATGCTCATGGTTTGTCTCTTTGTTCTTTATATCAATTATGGTTTAGAAATATATTCTGGAAGATATAACAACAATAGTCACATGATGAGTCACAGGCAAGGAAAAAAGCAAGACCTTGTGGCAATAATAGCAGGTTTGAATGTTGATTTGCAATGGGCGTGGTTTAAACGACGGTGTCCATCGAGTTGCTGGGAACGCGAAACGCCCATTCTAACCGTTCGTTTGGTCTCTTGGATCATACAAGAGACGCCTGAAGTTGAATATAGTGAGTTAGAATGATTTTTGTGTTAAATGTAAGGAGATGTGAAAGATAACTTTGAAGTATGAGATTGTAAAAGCATGTGCTATTGATAATGATAATCTTTGATAATGATAATTTATCAAATCTCTTTATCAATCTATCTATATGTCTCTCTTTATCTCATTCTCTCAGTCCCCTCTCCCCCATCCCGCCCCCTCTCTCTCTCTCTCTTTCCCTCCCTTTCCCCCTCTCTCTCACACATGCCCTCTCTTTCTCTCCCTCCCCCTTCTGCTCTCTCCTTCTGCCCAAAAAATCCTGGTTTACATCCGGCCATCTCAGAAAGCTCCACTAAGTTCTCCCAGAGGAAGACATCCACCCCTCTCCCCCCTCCCCCTTCCCCTCAAAAAAAAAAAAAAAAAAAAAAAAAAAAAAAAAAAAAAAAAAAAAAAAAAAAAAGGACTAGCTCAGCCCACCCGAATCACATGACTGATTTGCCTTTCTGAAAATTGCGTCGGGTTGCTAGATTGGATATAGGAGCTGCTGATGACGAGGAAAGATGGGCGCTGCCTTTGGGAGAGGGGGGGGGGGGGGAGGATGGGGGGGGGGGGGGGTTGATTGGTGGCGAGGAAGGAAGGGGAACGGGAGGGGAGGGGAGGGGAGGGGGGATTGCGGGGGTGGGGGAGAAGAGAGAAGGGAGGATGGAAGGACGAGGTGAGCGAGGAAAAGGGAGGAGGGAGGGATAATGGAGAGAAGTGGAGGGGTGAGAAGAAAGAGGAAAGGGAGGAGGGAGTTGGAGGGAAGGAGGAAGGATAGAAGGCGAGGGAGAGAGGGAAGGGAGGAGGAAGTTGGAGGGAAGGAGGAAGGATAGAAGGCGGAGGAGGGAAGGAGAGACGATGGAAGGTATAAGGAAGGATAGGGGGCGGATAAGAGATGTAGAGGGAAGGAGAAAGGGTGGAGAGAGGATGGAGGCGGGAGGTGAGGTGGAGGGAAGGAGCAAGGAGAGAGAGGGAAAGAAGGGTGGAGGATGGAGAGACGTGGAAGGGTGGAGAGAAGGAGAGAGAGGGACAGAAAGAGAAAGACATAGAGAGAGAGAAATACCTGGAGAGATACAGAGAGGAAAACATAGAGAGAGGGAAAGGGAGAGAGAGATTCCGTGTTGTTCTCCTTCATTCTTCCCTTTTCTCATTCTTTCGTGTGACCGTTATTCTGTTTTCTTCTTCCTTTTTTTTTCCTTCTTCTCGTTCATCTTTGTGTTGTCTTCATCCTTGTTACTACCAATCTTTTTAATCTAAGACTTAGTTGCAGTAGTTGTAATAGTAATAGTGGTAGTAAGAGTTGTAGTTGAAGCAGTAGTTGATGTTGTTGAAGTAGTAACTGTTGTTGCAGTGGTAAAAAGTAGTAGTAGTAGTAGTAGAAATAGTAGTAGTAGTAATATTAGTAATAGTAGTATAATAGTAGAAATAGTAGTAGTAGTAACAATAGTAGAAATAGTAGTAGTAGTAATATTAGTAATAGTAGTAT
>BOPN01000502.1:287523-290023 GCA_017312705.2 Penaeus japonicus
CCCGGGACACAGCTTCCCCGCCAAGCAAAAGGGGAAGTACGTGGCGTTTTATTTACACTGATATTTACACAGTTGCACAACCCAAAAAATAAAATGTAGCTAATAAAGTGGCGACAGAAAATCGACATATCCGTGCGGCAGTGACAGCTATATTGACAGACGAGTTGTTCGTAAGGTCGGCAGCATAGCATTAGTGAAGGCAATGTTGAGTTTTATTGTAAAAATAGATTAAAAAAAAAGGATGGCCCTTTCCGACCATGCCATTCTCTGCTTACTTAACTTTAGAAAATCAAAAATCCTAACACGAACCACTAAAAGGATAACAAATATTATTGTGCGCACAGCGTTTTACCAGTTTAGTTCTAGTTATTGAAAATAAAATATACTGAAAATATATGGTTACTCCCTTAGCATCTGAAACACGACTGAATAATAAGACCTGCCGATTTAAATAATCCTAGAACAGATGTTTGCAATCAAGGAAATGATAGGGCATGATATGAATACCCGACATACATACCGGATTCCATCCCAAGATCGGTCCAACAACTTATCTTTCCTATTCGCAGAATTTACTTTAGTTCCAACCGACATAATCACTGATATACGCACAATAATCCTCACACACACACAAACCCATACCATACCAAGCCTATACCTCTGGTCAATATCCCATCCCTACCCATTCCGAGCCTAACCATTCATTTTTTCTCAATAACACCACCGTTATGTCCTCAATGAATGAAGCTCCCGCAGAAACTACGCCTAGAAGAAGCTTCACTAAAAACAGCAAAAAGAAAAGCAGAAATATTTTCCATTCATTCGCAACTGGTAAGGTACAACGCGTCACCTTAAACCAGGAGCTTCCAGCGAGCATATGCAACCACACCATGAAAAAGATTTTGTCATCTCATTACACAAAATAAAAAGATATATATATGTATAAAAACAAGAGAGAAACATGACTCACCGAATCCGTACATGATGCTAGACGCTCTCTGGCAATAAACGTGTATATCTTCGTGTTTTCAACCCCACAAACAAGGAAAAGAAAACATTTGAGACGTCCTCTCTTACGAGTTTAAAAGCATAAGACATAACGCATATTACTCGAGGTTTATTGCAACTGCAAGGAACAAAACAAATAGTAAAGCCTGGATAATTCGTAAGCTCAGGCGCCTTTTTTAAGAATTCCCGAACAGAAAAAAAACAAAAAAACAAAAAAAACAGAAAAGTGATTGGAATGTTTGAAGACACTAAACAGTCATTAGAAATATTTCATACTAGTAAAATAGGACCACCAAGACATGTTAACGAGTTTCAGTGGCATTCCAAATTTTCACGTTTATAAATTTGATGCAATTCGTATGCTCCAGGTAGTTTTAAATCAGATAAGAGAACCCAAAGAACTGTAAAGGTCACTTATTGGGAGAAATATGAGTCACCGAATACTTAGAAAGCAATATGTATTCTTCTTCCACTAGTAATACAGTCTACAGACACAATAAGCATTATTCGGTAAACTTGATTTTATTTATATTTTTATTTTTTTATTTTTTTTAAGAAATTAAAATAAAAATAAGATCTCTTTTATATCGTTGGTGACAGAAATATAGACAGTTGAGATAGGAAAAATAAATTGAAAAAGCTTTTGAATAATTTTATATGTATTAATAATGAACTATTAACTATTATAAACACACAAACATCAAAGCAACAAACAGTCCTAAAAGCTCTCCAGATTCAGCAAATCTAACTAAAAAAAAAAAATCCCTCTGCTAACATATTAGAACCAAAGAATGGACACTATTCCATAAGACGGGAACGTCAACAGGAAATTAATATCCTCACCAACGTCATAAAAATATCATTGATGATCCGGTTACCACGTGGAAAATATGGCTAGACATCCCCCTGCCCGTTGGATAAACAAGGCATCAAGAGAGCCATAACATAATTCTGTAAAATGATCAGGCTTGGCGTTGCCCTCCAGGTTGAATGTAAACAATAAAAGAAAGAAAGAAAGACGTTAATTCACTTGCCCAATTTGCCAAATCAATTGAATTCAAAATGACTGCCATGAATGTAAACTGAACACACTGGAAAAGGATGGAAATATTAGGGAATAACAAAACACATCACAAATATTTGTTCAAGTTTCATAAACAACAATATTTCTACGAACTTATGCGAAGCCTATTTGTAAACAAACAACCGCCTCCAGAATTCTATAAATAGGATAATACAAACTTGAAAAAAATAGTTAAAAGAATGCCATAGGAGTGAAAGACTCTGACATTTCGATTTATTAAAAAGAAGCTAGCCTTAATTGCATACTAACATTCATCAATCACGGCGCTTATTCATCACTTTAGAGACATGTCATCAAATCTATCAGTATGGATTGAGAAGCAAGCTAACCACCGGAAAAAAAATACTACTAGAAAGCACAAACAAAGTTACTTTTAACACTTACAATAAACAGATAACCTTACGCACA
>BOPN01000502.1:302523-305023 GCA_017312705.2 Penaeus japonicus
ATCACTCCCTCCGAGATGTTGTCGGCAGATGGGCTAACACGTCATTCATTACGTCCATCATGACACCCGTGAGGGAAGGTGTGTAGACGCCAGCAGCAGAATTGTGTATATGTGTGTGTGTGTGTGTGTGTATGTGTGTGTGTGTGTGTATACTACATTTACTCTATTCATTTAGCTTTTTATATACATATTCATCAAATTGCGATATCTCTCTACACAATAGATTACTCTTTTATCTATATATTCACTCTCTTTTCACTCTTTGTCCATACAGAATGGCATTCATGCGTACATGTAAATAGCCACACACACAAATACACGTTAGCACCAATACTCCCCCTTGCAACAATGCCTCGACAGTTTGAGCATGAGCAGCAAATGCTTTTTTATTTCTCTTGACAGGGGTAACATCAGCTTTATAACTATATTAAAGTGCGACAGAATACTATACTTCGCTATGGTGACATGAAAGGCATGTATTTCCAGCTCTTGCAACCTATTCCTTTCAAGCTGTGCAATAACCTAATAGACTCACATATGATGATAAGCTGCCAAATACGTTACTTCATATCGTTTCAAGATACATAACTCCATATGCCCCGCCTTCATCAAGCTCTTGCATAATCACTCACCGGAAACTAGTCTTCAAATCAGAAAGCAAATATCAGAATCGAGAAAAGGTTAAGTCAATAGTTAATATCCGCAAATGTAAAAAAAAAGAGTGAATTAAAAAAAAAATGTAGATCACTTGGTACATGAGCACCTAATTACAAAATTAACTGTCTGTCTGTCTTCTCTCTCTAACTCACACTCTCTCTCTCGATCTCGCTCTCTCCCTCTCTCTCTCATTCTCTCTCTCTCTCTCTCTCTCTCTCTCTCTCTCTCTCTCTCTCTCTCTCTCTCTCTCTCTCTCTCTCTCTCTCTCTCTCTCTCTCTCTCTCTCTCTCTCTCTCTCTCTCTCTCTCTCTCTCTCTCTCTCTCTCTCTCTCTCTCTCTCTCTCTCTCTCTCTCTCTCTCCTTTATTTATCATCACGTCAAAAACCATTCGTTCTTATATCTAACCTCTTTCCGCATTTCTAAACTTTCTCTTCCTCTTTCTTGCTCCTACAATTTCCTTAGCCTTTCCACTCCCGGCTCACCGTTCTCTCTCCTTCCTCACTTCTTGCGATAATGTAGAGAGACCTCCTCGTTCCCTGATCTCTTATCATGACCCTATCGCGACATCAATCATCCTTATCTTGCACTCTCGAGTCACAGGTCGGAGGAGGTAAGATAAGAAGGGAGGGAGGGAGGGAGGGAGGGAGAGAGAGAGAGAGAGAGAGAGAGAGAGAGAGAGAGAGAGAGAGAGAGAGAGAGAGAGAGAGAGAGAGAGAGAGAGAGAGAGAGAGAGAGACGGGGGGGGAGGGGGAGATAAAGGGGGAGAGCGTGTCAGATAGACTTTTAAACAGACAGAGAAATAGAAACAAGGAATAGAGACAAAGACCTTTAGACAGAGAGAGACAAACAGACCGAAACAGAAAAAGAAAAGAAAAAAAAACAGAGACAAAGATCTCTATACAAAGAGCTATAACAAGATAAAACAGAAAGAGACATACACTTAACAAAAGATGGAGAGACAGAAAGAGAGAGAGAGAGAGAGAGAGAGAAACGGGGGAGGGGGAGATAAAAGGGGAGAGAGAGAGTCAGACAGACCTTTAGACAGAGAGAAAGAGAAACAAGGAACAGAGACAAAGACCTTTAGACAGAGACAGAAAAAAAAAAAAAAAAGAGAGAGAGAGAGAGAGAGAGAGAGAGAGAGAGAGAGAGAGAGAGAGAGAGAGAGAGAGAGAGAGAGAGAGACAGAGAGAGAGAGAGAACAGAGGAAAGAGAGACTAAATTCGCAAGAACAAAAGCCGTCAGCCTCCACGTAGCGCGTTGCTAGGACGAATAGCAGCCACACATCCTCGTTACGAAGCAAGTGGGCTCTCGGGGGGAGTCAACAGGTACCTCAGCGAACGAGGGGAGAGGAGAGAGAAAGAGGGGAAGAGGAAAGAGAAGGAGAAAAGAGGAGAAGAGGGGAAGAGGAGAAAAAGGGAAGAGGAAAGAGAAAGAGGGGAAGAGGAAAGCGAAAGAGAGTAGAAGAGGGGAAGAGGAAAGAGAAAACGGAAAGAGGAGAAAAAGGGAAAAGATAAGAGAAAGAGAGGAAAGAGGAAAGAGAAAGAGAGGAAAGAGAAGGAGGAAAGAGGAGAAAAAGGGGAGAAGAAAGATAAAGAGAGTAGAAGAGAAAAAGGAAAGAGGAGAAAAAGGGAGGAGGAAAGAGAAAGAGAGGAAAGAGGAGAAGAAGGGAAGAGGGAGGAGGAAAAGGATTGGGATGATGATTATAACGGAGAGAAAATAAATAAGAGAGGAAAGAGGGGAAGAGGGAGGAGGAAAAGGATTGGTATGATGATTATAACGGAGAGAAAATGAATAAGAGAGGTGAGAGGGAGAGGAGAAAGAGGGAAAAAAATGGAGAAGGAGG
>BOPN01000502.1:325023-327523 GCA_017312705.2 Penaeus japonicus
AGAGAGAGAGAGAGAGAAATGAGAGAGAGAGCCAGAGAGAAATGAGAAAGAGAGAGAAAAAAAGAAAAAAAGAGAGAAAGAGAGGGAGAGACACACACACATATACAAACATAGAGACAAGACAGAGAAAGACTGATTACATATGAGGAAACTGTAACCAGAAGAGAGGATCAATGGGGGGGGGGGGGCTCTGTCACGTGGCCCTCCATTTAGCGAGCGAACAATCTAATCAACACGGGCGGCGGATCATAACGGAGGCGCGGTAATTGATGCTTGTGACTTTGTTCCCCTCGGGAGGTTGTGGTTAAGCTTAAGGGTGAAATTCATTGTTTGGTGGGTGGGAATTGCAACTTTATGATCCCCCAAAAAGAGAGATAGATAGATAGAAAGAAGGAGTGAGAGAGAGTTAGAGAGAGAGGGGGGGAGAGAGAGAGAGAGAGAAACAGAAAGGGAAAGAAAGAGAGAAAGAGGCCCGACTCTCCTACCCCTACTCTCTGGTGCGCGTTGCCACCTTTTCAGGTTAGTTTCAACCTCCTTTCCATTATCTTCACAGATCACTATAGCATTGGTAAATAACATAGACTCCTTTCTAATACCATCAGTTATTCTGTTCATAATCATTGCCAACAGGAAAGGGCTTAGAGCCGATCCCTAGTGCAATCCCACCTCTACCTTAAGCTATTCCGTTGTTCCGACCGCACACCCCACTGATGTTAGATTCTCGTACGTGTCCTGCACTATACTCACATACTTCACTTTCACTCCAGACTTCTTCCTTTTATACGTATATTCATCCATTGGCACCCTATCATACGCCTTCATGGGGTCCACACATACACAGTGCAACTCTTTCTGGCCCTCCCTATATTTATTTATCACATTTGTAAAACAAACATGGCATCTGATGTACTCCGACCTGGCGTGAATCCATACTGCTGTCCACTGATTATTATCATTCCGTTATTATCATTACTATGATTATCATTCTATTATTACATATCCTAGTTATCATTCTAAGTTCCCTTAGTCAAGCTTCTACCACTCTTTCCCAGATCTTCAGACTATGATTTAACAGCTTTATTTATAGTTTGTGTAATTTTGCGCACCTCCCTTGTTATTGAAAATGGGGAAAAGAATACTCCTTCTGCACTCTTCTGGGATTCTCTCCCTCTCCAAGCAGTGTCAGGAATATCACTGCTACACCCCCTAAGCATGTCCACCCCCCACCCCCCCCCCCCACACACACTCGAATATCAACTGGAAACGCTTCCTTTCTGTTTTTCATCCTCTTCATAGCATTCCTTACTTCAGCTTCACTTACTGCATGCATCACACACCGTTGCAGCTTCGTCTATTATTTCCTCTCTTGCATTATCCACATTCATCAGCTCTTTAAAACATTCTTTCCATTTTCTTATCACACTCGCCTCCTAAGACAGGACATTACCATTTGCATCCCTTATGGCCCTTACCAGCTGTACATTCTTCGCTGCACGATCCCTCTGCTTGGCCAGTCGGTATAGATCTCTTTCGGCTTCTTTTGTATCCAACATATCATATAATTCGTCATTATCTCCGGCCTTTCCCTTTGTCACTTTCCTTTAAACTTTTTGTCTCTTCTCTTTAAATTCACGTCTATTTTCTGTCTCTCTGTCTATACCACTTTTTTATTTGCCAACCTCTTCCTCTTAAGGCGGTCTTGTACCTCTTCATTCCATAAAAAATAATAACAATAATGATAAGAAGAATGGTACTAATAGCGACACAGGGTAAATTAATAGACTTAATCAGCCGAATCAAGATCCCATTCATCTATCACATATCTTATGATTTCTTTTGATACCTCATAGGTCATAGTAAAGGGGTGATGGTGGTTTCATAGTGCATGAGAGAATGAGTTGTTGATGGTGTATGTATTTGGCTTTGGATGGTTAAGCCATTTGCTTATCGTCGTGGAGGGGTCTTTTCCCCCGCCACGAAGGTGACTTCGGCGACCCCGATAGCAAGACCTGCCACTTGGCTCCGGTGTCCGCACATAATCACTTCATGTAAGTGTACTCATTTTTGTTTACGGTGTATGTGTATATATGTTGTTTCATTTTTATCAAGATTGTAATCTTTTTGTATTTTGGAAAATTCGCAAGATGCAAGTCCTGCCCACAGAAAAAGGACATCAGTGCTCATCATGGAACCGAATTTTATAAATCGTTAATTTTCAGTCACTATGATATTGGCGATAACTAGGCTGACCCGATATAATCGGCCAAGCAATCTTAGCTCTTCTATTAATTCGTGGAGGAATATATCTCGACATCCGCGAACAGTGATGACAGTGCCCTATGCATTTGTTGCCTTGCAGTTGTGTTGTGTACAGAGGCTTTTTTGTTTTCTTGTGTATTGAAACTAAAGAATAAGGGTGCTTATTCTTGTGGTGAATGTATTTTGTTTGTATGATCTTAACTTGAATACACTGAACAAACTGTTTTTATATTTCATTCAG
>BOPN01000502.1:335023-337523 GCA_017312705.2 Penaeus japonicus
CTATTAATGATAATGGTTCAAGTAGTGATGATGATGGCATTAATGATAATGACAGTAAGGATGATAAATGATAGTAATATTGTTAATAATAGTGATGGTGATGATTATAACGATACTAAATCTCATGAGACTGATAATAATCAAAATAATGTTTATGCCTGTAATGCATTAATTGACTTTTAATAAATGTAGTTCAATGTCGGGATGAGTCCCTACAGACTCCAATAGCAAACCCACGAAATTCAGAATTGGTTTGTGAATTGTCTTTACCTTAATACTTTAGAACAATATCCTAAAAACGATGATAATAATAATACTGCAAATCATACTAACAGATAGTTTTATCAATATCAGTGATAAATAAATTGTAAAGAATTTAACTGACTAATCAACTTCAACACAATCCATCTCGTATCAAGTGCAACAGCAAAACCAATAACAGATCAGACACGGCAATTGACGCTAATCAGCTCATTAGTAACAGCTGATGCCAAAGATATAAAGCAGGCCGTGCCACTCAACTCCGTCCCCCCCCCCCCCCCCGCTTTCGAATCTCTCTGATGCTTCCTCTATTCCAAAGTGTAGCAATAATTGTGATGTAACGAGGCAGACTTTAGATCGATGTTAGATTGTTGCTAAGTAGACTATTTGGTTATTTTTGGTCGTAAGGATATGTTTAAGAGATTATGAATATTATTTTGCTTTTTTCTCCTACCCAACCATCGTTACCAAACATACCTCCCCCTCCCCCCCCCCCCCCTCCTCTCTTCCTCTTCGCCCCCCTTCCCACTAGACTCCCCTACCCCGATCCCCTAGTAAATTCAAGGCGCCTGGCAAGCGTGTATTTCCTTGATATTCAGGGTCTTAGGATGATCCCACAAGCGCCTCGGGTCTAATCTTCTGAGTGCCGCACTGCACCTGCTGACGAATTCCTTGACTACTAATCAGGGTTTAAGTGCCGAAAGAGGGGAAGGGGGTGGGGGAGGGGGAGAGAGGGATGCAACACCTGAGTTTCCTTATCATTAATCAAACAGTGGCGACATCGATGCCATTAAGCGACTAGAGTGATTGATGCACATTCGGTGCACCCAAATGACTTCCTTGAGCACAAACATGGAGTGAGATGGTTTATTTAACAGTTACGGTTGGGTAATTTGATGCTTGGATCGAAGACAAATAGTTGTTGTAATAATGATAATAATATTATTGATGTGCTTATGATGGCTTTCGTGATAATGAGGACACTGGGGCAAATAATCACACCGCTAATGATAATGATAATGATGACCACAAAAATCTAGATAAATAATCATTACAACATTGATACTAGAATAATGATGGTAATAAGGATCATTGTAATGATCGTAATGATGATAATGGTAAAATTATGACAATGATAATATCAACAATAATAGTAATGATTGTGATCATTATGATAACGATAATAGTGATTATAATAATAATATTAGTAGTTTTGATAATATTGACATTTATCACAACAATGATAAAAATAATTGCGATGATAAGAATAAGTATAATGATAATATCATTATTGATAATGAGGGTAACAGTTATAAGAATAGCTATGATAATAATGATAATGATGATGATAATGATAATAACAATACTAATGGTAATAATTAGAATGATGGTGATGATAATAGGAATGAATTTAGTCACCATATACATTATCATCATTATTATAATCATTATTATCATTGACGGTGCCGAAGATGATTATCTTTATCATCGATGTCGTCATTGTTATAACTAATTATCATTAGCAACACTGTGATTCAATAATAAATAGGACGATGATAATGATGCTAACAATCATTACAATGGATGAATGTATATCATTCATATGATGATCAGTTAATACGGAGACGTAGTTGAATGTCGGTGTAAATTCCCGTAGATTCCAACGATGTTCTCCTGAAATGAAAACCCTTTCTTCTCAAGGTGATAACAATAATCATCCGAGTAATTAACCAGAGCGCTTAAATTACATATAATATCTCTTGATCCCTCATGGCATTATTCACCTTTCTGATAGTAAAACCGGAACATATTCTGCAATGAAGTTATTACCGCTGGATAATTAGTGCCTGGAAGTCTGGACAGCACGGTTAAATTGTGCCCTAAATTAAGTGGGGGAGAGAGAAAATTGCTCATAAATTCATATATTTTGGAATCAACTCAAACAATAATGAAAATTAGTGTAATTACTGAATGTTGCTTGAGGTGAAAAGTGAGTGAAAGTAGAAGAAATTAATTTTTATAGATTCACCATCTTGGATGATATGATTCGTTATCTTGAATAGACGAGAGAGAGAGAGAAGGTAGAAGAGAAAAATATATTGATAATTAGAGATAGCTGAAGAGAGAGAAAGGTAGGAAGGAGAAAGAGAGGGAGCAAAGAGACGGGCATGGTATGTACCCTATTCCTCTCTCTATCTCTCTCTCTCTCTCTATCTATCTATCTATCTATCTCTCTCTC
>BOPN01000502.1:367523-372523 GCA_017312705.2 Penaeus japonicus
TGTAAGGCATTTGATTAGACAATCATTTTAGTGGGTCATTGTGGTGATATGGTTAGGAGCCGGGATTCTCACTCAGAGAACCCGAGTTCAGTTTCCTGACAGGGAGGTAAAATTTGTATTTCCATATTAAATGCGTTACTACATTCTACCATCTTTCACACACACACACACATACACACACACACACACACACACATACACACACACACACACACACACACACATATATATATATATATATATATATATATATATATATATATATATATATATATATTTGTGTGTGCGTGTGTTTTGTGTACATAAATATATAGATAGATAGATAAATATATATATAAATATATATATTTGTATATATATATATGTACACACACACACACACATACATATATATATACATATATATACACATATATATTTATATATACATATATATACATATATATATATTCACACGCACACACAAGTATGTGTACATACATACATACATACATGTATGAATAGATAGACATACACAAACGTATATATCATGCAATGATAGATTTTGCCTTATCATGGAAGTGCCCCGAGTGGAACAGATGGCGCCACACGGTACGTGGACCAGCTGTCGAATCTCGCTCTCTACGACGATATGTGAATGCAGAGGAGACTTTAAACGAGTTAGTCAAAGATCTTTCGGCAGTGAAGGACATAAAGTTTGCCTCCGCTATCTCTGACTCGCTGGGTGGAAGAGCCCGAAAGATGGCTTGCGTCTGGAGGCTTCGCAAACATACACACATATATATACACACACGCATGCACGTACGCATACGCATGCACACAAACATATACATACAAATACACACACACATATAATGAAGCAATCACACGCATAAACACACACATAAAACTACGCACGCACACGCATACAAATACATATACATACACACAACCACACACACACGAACACCCACACACAACCAGGCACGCACTCTCATACACACACGCGCGAGCACATTCACGATTAACAGTATGACATGAGAGAGGAAGGTTATTAGGAAGCTCTACATCGAAAAATAAATGATAGATGACATGTAATATTGTTGATAATGTATATGGTACAATTACATTCAGAATGAAGGTATTGTAGGATGCATACACACACCCACACACACACAGACACACACACACAGACACAGACACACACACACACACACACATATACACACACACACACATACACACACACACATATATATATATATATATATATATATATATATATATATATATATATATATATATACATATATATGTATATATATATGTATTTATTTATATTCATATATACATATATAAATATATATGCATATATATATATATATATATGTAAAATGATTTCTTTTTTTTTAAGTATGTGAATTAGTATCAAAAGGGAAAAAAATAAAGGTAATTTCTTTACATAACGATTGATGTTAAAATCACCTTTTGAATTGTTTACCGACTGACAATCGCAGCTCAAACAATTAAATAAAGGTTATTTGTTATATTATGTTATCACAAAATCATTTCACATTTTAGCTTGAATTATTTTCAACTTACATTTCTCAAAGTTTCTATCCCTCTCACAGGCAGACAGACAGAAAAAAAAATATGAAAAGGAAAAACGACAATTTATTATTTACTTTTTTCCCCCCCTCGCTCTTTTCAAGTAGACAGACAAGTGAACAAGCCAGCAGTCAGACAGGCAAACAGCAAGAATAACAGACATACAGACAAAACGAAAAAAACAACAACATTCATCTATTGAAATAAATGAAAAAGAGTGACTCTGACCCTAAAAGAATTAAACGAATAAACGAAAGAAATAGTTCATAAACGTTCATAAAACAGAAGTCTTTCGACATTTCATTAAAAAACTGGAGCCATGGACTGAAAGAGAAGAAACAATTAAGTGCAAAATAACTGACGCGTAACATTAATCAGACAGTGATTGGAATCTTTATATTACAATACTGGTTGAAATGTCAATGTGTCTTCTTAGTCTCTCTCTCTTAGTCACTCTCTTTATCTAGCTATATATATATCTGGTAAGAGCCCAGCTCTTACATCAAGTAAAATGGAGGTTCTAGTCTAGCCAGGTGTGTGTATTTATATATATATATATATATATATATATATATATATATATATATATATATATATATATATATATATATACATGAATATAAATATATATAATTGTATATATATACATGTATACATACATATATATGTGTGTGTGCATATATATATATATATAGAGAGAGAGAGAGAGAGAGAGAGAGAGAATGATAAACAGTAATCAGTTAATAAGTGCAATCTAAAGCATTCTAGAACCAAATAAAGTCGCACACTCACACACATACATCGCTCTCCCTCGGTCCCTGCGAATGCAATACTCGATTCCAGATCGACGGAAGCCACATTTCCTTCGATCATCTTGTTATGCAAATTAAGTTTTTGGAAATTTGTCGGGACAGCGTACGGTCTCTCCGCTCCCCTCCTTGAAAGGAAGAGCTCAGCTACACACACACACACACACACAGCCACATATGCACACAAATACACACAGACACACACAGCACACACACACACACAGCCACACACGCACACACAAATACACACACACACACACAGACACACACTTAAACACATTTTCTTTTTTTTCACTTTGCTTCTTCTTCTTTATTACATAATTATTATCATTATCATTAGTCAGATTATTTTCATCCCCTGTATCATCATTATTGTCATTATAATCATCATCATTATTACTTATCCTTATTGTTATTATCATTATGATTACTATTACAGATATCATTACTATGATTATTAGCATAACTCATTAATCTGATTTGTGACTTGAATTTCTAATTCATTGCTGCCGAGTGCCCACGGGAATTGTCTGTATACCTCGCTATCTCCGCTCTGCTAGGAGCATATAGGTAATTTCCATAATGGTTGTAAGGCATCTGGTTAGACAATTCTTTTAGTGGGTCGAGTGGTCTATTGGGTTAGTAGCCGGGATTGTCACTCTGACGACCCGGGATCGAGTATCGGTCAGGGAGGTAAAATTTGTATTTCTATATTAAATGCATAACTGCATTCTACGATCTTTCTCATATATATATATATATATATATATATATATATATATATATATATATATATATATATATATATATATAATGTGTGTGTGTGTGCGTGTTTATATACATATATGTGTGCGGGTGTGTATGTGTGTGTTTGTTTATTTATCTATTCATTTATATTAACATTTCAACATTATCAATATTGTTGTTATCTATCTAATTTTGTTCTATCTGTATCCACCAATCTGTTTGTATATCTATCCCTCTATCCATCTCACTCCTGTATAATTCTTTTTCCTTTGTCTATACATCTGTGTATTTCTCTATCTATCTATCCATTTACGGTAGATATTTATTTCTACATGTGCAGCTATCCTCCAATCCATCTATTTTTTTCTTTACATCTGTCTAACTTTTTTTAACGATCGGTCATCCTAATAATTTTTCTATATAACCAACTTTCTATATCTATCTCCACTTGTTTATCAGTCTATATGTCTATCTATCAATCTTATGATACAATCCATCGATCTTAATTAAATCTCGTTATATGTCTCAGTTTAGCTGGCTTTATAGCTAGATATCAACCTAGCTTTCCATCGATCTATCTATGTATCTAATCATCTATCTATCTATTCATTTACATATAGATAGATTTCTATCCAACTCTTCCTTCCTTTCGTCTTTACACTTATAAAGATAATATATTCAAAATTCATAATCCACGTTACATGATCAATCCATTATGCTAATTGCATAGAATCTTTTCCTCTTCTATTCAGCAGTCAAAGTGATCACATCATATGTTGCAACAGGAAAATGAATGAATAAATGGAGATTAAATAACGTTTGGTTAAAATGTGAAGAATTTAGATTTATATAGTTTATATCAAACACATCATAGATCATATGTGGATGCATATATAGATCTACTGCACTGATGCGCATGATGTATATATGTATATATATATATATATATATATATATGCACGACTGTGTGTATATTCATTTATAAGAATATATATATATATATATATATATATATATATATATATATATATACATGCACGATTGTGTATATATTCATTTATGTATCTACACAAACATAGACACATAGGCATACAATTTCTGTTGTATACATTTTCTCTCGTAATCTAGTTATTCAATCAATGGTGTTATATAGACGTAATTGAAAAAAGAGAATCAATAGCCGATTACCAGATTACCACTAATACAAAAAACCCAATTGCTAAAAAATAAATAAAATAAATAAATAAATAAAATAAAAATAAATAGAAAAAAAAAAATAAATAAAAAAAACAGAAACCGCACACGAACTTGACTACAAATCATAGAACAAACATATTGAAGCCGAAATATGTAGCTCGCACGAAGTCTCACGAAACCCATCTTTGCGAGTGAATATCTCAAAGAGTTTGTAGCTTTCAATATCGGTTCCCTTTCGCAAATCACTCGGCGGTGGAGAGATGTGTGAATACTTCAGCCACAGCCACACACACACACACACACACACACACACACACACACACACACACACACAAACACACAGAAGGGAACAAATCTGTTTGATGGGAAACTCCAGGGCTGTAGTCAGAGCCAGGACTAAGGTCTCTCCCCTGAACCCCACGACTCCCGTTCCGTCCTTCCCTTAAGGGTACGAGGCTATTGAAAGGGGGGTGGGGAGAGGGGAGGGGAGGGGAGGGGCCTAGAGGCTAAAGGGAAGAGAGGGGGCGGCTTAGGGTTCAAGAGAAGGGGAAGGGGGCTAAGATCAAACAGTCAAGGGGAGGGGAGGGGTTAAGCTACAGGGGAAGGGGACCGGGTATAAATTCACGCGGTAAGGGGGAGGGAAGAGGTAGGGTTAGGCCA
>BOPN01000502.1:375023-385023 GCA_017312705.2 Penaeus japonicus
TCCTTCTCCTTCTTCTCCTTCTTCTCATTCCTCTCCTTCATATCCTTTTCCTTCTCCTCCTTCTCCTTCTTCTCCTTCTCCTTCTTCTTCATCTCCCTCATTTCCTTCTCTTCCTTCTTCTACTTCTTCTCCTTCCTCTCCTTCATTTCCTTTTCTTCCATCTCCTCCTTCTCCTTCTTCATCTCCTTCATTTCCTTCTTCTCCTCCTCCTTTTCCTTCTTCTCCTTCTCCTTTTACTCCTCCTCTTCCTCCTCCTTCTCCTTCTTCTCCTTCTTCTCCTTCATATCCTTCTCCTGCTCCTTTTTCTCCTTCATCTCCCTCATTTCCTTCTCTTCCTTCTTCTACTTCTTCTCCTTCCTCTCCTTCATCTCCTTTACTTCCATCTCCTCCTTCTCCTTCTTCATCTCCTTCATATCCTTCTTCTCCTCCTCCTTTTCCTTCGTCTCCTTCTCCTTTTCCTCCTCCTCTTCCCCTTCTTTCTCCTTCTTCTCCTTCTTCCCCTTCTCCACCTTCTCTTTCTTCTCCTTCTTTTCCTTCATCTCCTTCATTTCCTTTACTTCCTTCCCTTCCAACTCATTCTTCTTATTCTTCTCATTCTTCTCCTTCATATCCTTCTCCTTCTCCTTCATTTTCTTTATTTCTTTCTCCTCCTCCTCCTTCTCCTCCTCCTTCTTCTCCTCCTCCTTCTCCTTCTTCTCTTCCTTTTCCCTCTCCTCCTTCTCCTCCTCCTCCTTCTCCTTCTTCTCCTTCTCCTTCTCCTTCTTTTCCTTCTCCTTCTCCACTTTCTTCTCCCTCTCCTCCTTCTCCTTCTCCTCCCCAAAGTCCGAGGAGTCGTCGTCTGCCAGAATCGAATCATCAGTCATCCCCCTAATCCTCAAGAAGAAAAAGGGGACGAAGAAGAAGAGATAGCGAAGATGGAGGAAAAGAATTGGACGGGGAGAGGAAGAGAGAGAGAGAGAGATGACAGAAAGGTTAGAGAGAGAGAGCAAGATGGAATTAGGGTTAGAGAGAGAGAGAAAGAGAGAGAAATAGAGAGAGAGAGAGAGACGAAGAGAGAGAAATAGAGAAAGAGAGAGAGATGGAATTAGGGTTAGAGAGAGAGAGAGATGGAATTAGGGTTAGAGAGAGAGAGAGACGAAGAGAGACAAATAGAGAGAGAGAGAGAGACGAAGAGAGAGAAATAGAGAAAGAGAGAGAGATGGAATTAGGGTTAGAGAGAGAGAGAAAGATGGAATTAGGGTTAGAGAGAGAGAGAGAGATGGGGTTAGGGGTAGAGAGAGAGAGAGAGAGAAAGAGAGAGAGAGAGAGAGAGAGAGATGGGGTTAGGGGTAGAGAGAGAGATAGAGGGAGAGATGGGGTTGGAGGTAGAGGTAAAGAGTGAGAAAATGAGAGAGAGAGAGGTAGGTAGAGTGAGACACAGGGGGGTCAGAGGAAGGGAGAGAGACAAACAGACAGACAGATTAATCAGCCCGACAGACAGAGTAGAAGAAGAGGAAAGAGAAGACGAAGAAATCCTTCAAATCTCTTTCCTCTATTCCTTTGCTAAGAACGACCATTCATCCAGATCCACACACACTTACCCTCTCCGCTTGATTAAAGTAAGATCCACGGAATTGGAAAGTCATTAATTTACCACAATCAAGATTTAATTTCTGATAATGAAGGGTCCTGAATATCAGCCGGGACTTATTTGCACAGGCGAACCGAAGGACTCGTGAGGTGAGTGAGCCTGGCACGTAAAAAATGGGTTTTATAACGTAGAGTTTAATTTTTGTCCTGGCTTCTTACTTTTCTTGTTCTTTTGTTTTCCTTATTTTTTTCCTTATTATTCTTTTTCGTCTTTTTTTTCTTCTTCCTTTTCTTCTTTTTTCTTATTCTTTTTCGTCTTTTTTTTTCTTCTTCCTTTTCTTCTTTTTTCTCTTTCCTTTGTTTTTATTTACTTTGTCTTCCTTTTCGTCTGTTTTTTCTTTTTCCTTTTTTTTTTTCTTTTTTTTCTTCTTTTATTTCTTCTTTGTTGTTTGTCTTATTCTTCGGTTGCTGCTGCATTGAGGGTGCGTATTCAGATTGTGTGTGCGTGTGTGTGTACGTGTGTGTTTTTTTAAGTGCACAAGTGTATGAGTGTGTGCGTTTTACTTTCTATGAACTCAAATAAGTGCCTTAATTCTAAGTATTTTCAATGCGTTTCGAGTATGCGGGAGAAAATGGTAAACTCATGCACATATTAAGCTGCTTTTTATGAAAAGTGCTTTGAATTCGTCTATTCATGATATTCTTATAATTCTTATATCACACTGTGAGCTTATGAAATTCATTGCATTTTTGGGTCGTATGCCGAGAGCCTTAAGGAATTCTGGGAATTTTAGAGGAAGCGGCACTGAAGACAGCAAACACTCCTGTGAGAAACATTAGAACGTTTTTATTGCGTGTGTGTGTGAGTGTTTGTGTGTGTAGATAAACGTTCCCATCACTCGCTTCTATCAAACACAATACAACCAATTTTTAAAAAAAATGAAAATCCACCCTTTTAACAAAATAAGACTCTCAACTTCACCCACCCTCCCACCCACCCCCCGCACAAATAACCGCCCTCCCCACCCACCTACCCCCCACACAAGTAACCCACCCACCCACCCCCTACACAAGTAAGCCCCCTCCCCACCCACCCACCCACCCTCCACAGAAGTAACCACCCACCACACTCCCCCACACAAGTAACCCCCCCCCTCCCCACCCACCCACCCATCCCACCTCTAATCCCCCCCCCCCCCACTATCCAAGCAAACTTCTTCGCCATGTCCTTGTGTTCTCAAGCACAGCCGTGACCTCAGAGACTGTGAGAGAGCCATCTGAGCTTTCCCTCCACTGGCACTAATAACCGCAGATCTTAAGGCTAATACCACTCGCACCCACTGGCACTAATAACCGCAGATCTTAAGGTTAATGCCACTCGCTCCTACTGGCACTCGCGGATAGAGGGAGGGAAGGGGAGGGGGGGGCGAGGGTTTGCCTGCGTGCGTGTCACATACTCTTGCCAGGATAACATCTTGGGATTTTAGAGATTTAGGGCGACCATTTTTTTTTTTTTTTTTTGGGGGGGGGGGGGGATTAGAGGTGGGAAGTTGGTTAAGTCTGTGGACGTCTGTATACATTTTATTGATTCTTGTTGCTTTAGTTTGCAACATCCTTATTATAATAAACATAATGATTATCATTATTGTTATCATCATTACTATTTTTATTTTTCTCTTCATTTTATCCTTACTATCATAATTATTCATGTTATCATCCTGAGCATTATTTTTGTTCTTGTTATAATCAACAATTTCATTAACTTTGATTATTTGCTTTTATATCATAATTATGATAGTAGATATTATTAAGTCTATCAGTATTATTATTATGATTACCATTGTTATTGTTATTATCATTGTTATTATTACCATGATCATCAACACTATCATCATCATTATCTGTATCATTATTATCATCATTATTATTATCAGTAACATTATTATTATCTTCATCATTATCGTTGATATTGTTGTACTGATTATAATCGTTATCGTCATTATTACTATTGCTATTTGCAGTGGTAGTAGAAGTAGCAGTAGCACTAGCAGTAGAAGTAGTAGTAGTTGTTGTTGTAGTAGTGGCAGTAGTAGTAGTAGCAGCCGTGCCAGCAGCAGCAACAGTATTAGTAGTAGCAATAGTAGTAGTAGTAGCAGCAACAACAGTAGTAGTAGCAGCAACAGTAGTAGTAGTAGTAGTAGTACCAATAGTAGTGTCAGAATCACCATTATAACTAACACTGCGATCATCTCAACCATCAGTCTCATCATCATTATTACTATCATCATCATCGTATTGCTATCACCTCTCTTTAACGCCATTAACATCCCTTTCTTACATTCGTCACAAATCAAGATATCTGTCACTTGGTAAATCGGAGGAGCATCCACGAATTATCACGAATTACCACGATTCACCACGATTCACCACGATTTACATCTATCGTCCCTCGTCAGTTTCCGAAAGTCAAACCAATTGCGGGTCGAGAGTAGTTCATGAGCAGGTCATGAAATATTACAATGTGAAGCAGAGCAGAGAGAACGACACAGAGGGGAAGTGAAGAAGATGAGAGAGAGGAGAGGATGAAGAAGAGAAGGGGAGAGAAGGGAGGAAAGGAGGAGGGAGAGAGCAGGGTTGAAAGGATGGAGGAAAGGAGAAAGGAGATGTAGAGGTGAGAGGGAGTAAAGGTTGGAGGGAAAGGGAGACAGAATGAGAGGGGAAGAGAGAGAGAGAGAGAGAGAGAGAGAGGTAGAGACAGAGAGAGAGAGAGAGAGAAAGAGACAGAGAGAGGGTAAAATAGAAATGGAAGCGTCCATTACGATAGAAGAGATTATTCTCTCTCTCTCTCTCTCTCTCTCTCTCTCTCTCTCTCTCTCTGGAATGTCGACAAACCAACAGAGAGAGCGAGAAAAATGGAAAAGAAACAGATAAACAAAGAGACACACGAGACACGAAAAACACAAGGAAAAAAAGAAAAAAAATGGTAACGGGTACAATAAAGAATCAAACTTTTTCAAAACTCCATTAGTGCATCAATTCCCTCGGGCCAAATCAAAAGAGAATGTAATTATAACTATCATTTCTTTCTGGTCGACTACTAATTTAAGGCAGGCTTGTTACGTCAGTACTAAATGTTGAGAAAAAGCAGAGTCCTCGAATCTATCAATGTGTGTATGTATCCTCGCCTTTTACTCTAGTAGTCCATGTACGTGTCCGTGTATTCGTCTCTCTCTCTTTCTTTCTCTTTCTCTCTCTCTCTCTCTCTCTCTCTCTCTCTCTCTCTCTCTCTCTCTCTCTCTCTCTCTCTCTCTCATTCACTCTCTCACTCTCTCTCACTTATTCATTCATTCATTTACTTGCTTGCTGACTATCTCTCTCTCTCTCTCTCTCTCTCTCTCTCTCACTCTCTCTCTCTCTCTCTCTCTCTCTCTCTCTCTCTCTCTCTCTCTCTCTCTCTCTCTCTCTCTCTCTCTCTCTCTCTCTCTCTCTCTCTCTCTCTCTCTCTCTCTCTCTCTCTCTCTCTCTCTCACTCACTCACTCACTCTCTCTTACTTATTCATTCATTCATTTACATGCTTGCTGACTCTCTCTATCTATCTATCTATCTATCTATCTATCTATCTATCTATCTATCTCTTTATCTTTCTCTCATTTTCTCAGCATCATCATCATCTCCCCTGCCGCTTCCTCATTCACTCCATCTCTCTCTCATTTCCACATAAAGCAAACACGGCACCGAATGTCAGCTGAAGGCCACACCCCGAGGCAGGTCATATTCTAAAAAAAATGACACAAGACAGTCATTCACCGAGCGCTAATGGATCGCTGAGAAGGGACACCATTGCAAGAAAAAAAAGGGAAGAAAGGTGAGAAGATGAATAGAAGAAAGCGAAGATGATGATGATGATGAGGAGGAGGAGGAGGAAGATGAAGGAGAGGGAAATGGAGATGAGGATAGAAACGAGGAGGAGGAAGATGGAGATGAAGAAGAGGGAGTAGCAATATTATGAAAAATACGACGAGATTGAAGAGTAAGAAGAAGAGAAAGATGAAAGATGAAAGAAGGAAAAAAGAAATAGGAGGAGAGAAAGAAAAAGAAGAAGGAAAGAAGAAAAAGAAGGGAGAATGGAAAAAAATTAGAAAGAGCAGAAGAGGAAGAAGGAGGATGAGGAAGAAGGAGGATGAGGAGAGACGGAGGTGGAAACGGAAAAATAAGAAAAAAGAAGGGAGGAAAAAAAGAAAAGAAGAAGAAGCAGAAGAGGAAGAAGAAGAAGAAGGAGTAGGAAGAAGAGGAAGAGGAAGGATAGGAGGAGGACGAAAAAGAAGATGAAGACCTCACATTTGAGACACGAAGACGACCCTAAAGATGAATCTTTTCTCAGGTCCCTTACCACTTTGCCTGATGGGGTGGGGTGGGGTGGGATGGGGGTGGGGGTAGTCAGGAGCTATGATTTGTCTTTTTATGAGTGTGGTTGCGTATGTATTTGTGTATGTGTAGGAAAGGAAGATGATGATGGGAGAAGAAACAGAGAAAAAGATGGAGACAGAGAGATTTGTGTATGTGTAGGAAAGGAAGATGATGAGGATGAGAAGAGAAATAGAGAAAAAAGAGATGGAGACAGAGACAGAGAGAGCGAAAAAAAAGAGAGAAAGAGAAACTAAAGAGATAGAGAAGAAGAAGAAGAAAGAAGAAGAAGAAAAAGAAGACGAAAGAAGAAGAAGAAGACGAAAGAAGAAGAAAACAAAAAAAAATCGGGCCCATCATCATCGGAGTTGGCCAAGAGCAGCGTTTCATTTTTATTTCTCGAGAGAACCGTGAATCTATTTCTTTCCATAGCGATTTATTCCCTCGATCGGAATTCTCGTTATCGAGAAAGACATTAAGATTACGTTTTCTCTCCTTCTTTGGTTGCTTCCTCGTAACTCTTTCTTTATTTTCATTTTATATTTTTTTCAGTTTCTTTTACTTCCTCTTCTATTACTTTTTTGTATACTTTTTATTATTCTTATTATCATTATCATCATTACGTTTTCTCTCCTTTGGTTCCTTTTTCGTGATTCTTTCTTCCTTTTGTTTTATATTTTTGTTTCTTTTATATCCTCTTATATTAAATTTGTGTATACTCTTTATTATTATTATTATTATTATTATTATTATTATTATTATTATTATCATTATGATCATTTATCTGATTATGATTATCACCCTTATGATCATCGTTATCACTATCGTTATCATTCCTCATTATCATTATTATTCCTCTTATTCCCATTCATCATCATCCTCTCTCTCATTTTCTTTTACTCTTCTTCTCTCCCTTCCCTCGTTCTACAATCCATTTCATATTTAAAGAAGATCATATATTCACATAGGAAAAGGTAATTAGGTGAAAGGGAAATTAGATGACAGCTTTATATCAGTGCTAAACTAATTTTGTATTTTTTCCGGAGGGATAAAGAGTGAGGGAGAGGAGTGAGGGAGAGAGAAAGAGATAGAAAGAGATAGGAGAGAGAGAGAGAGAATGAGTGAGAGAGAGAGAGACAGAGGAAAGAGAGGGAGAATGAGTGAGAGAGAGAGAGAAAGAGAGAGAGAGAATGAGTGAGAGAGAGAGAGAGAGAAAGAGAGAGAGAGAATGAGTGAGAGTGAGAGAGAGAGAGAGAAAGAGAGAGAGAGAATGAGTGAGAGAGAGAGAGAGAGAGAGAGAGAGAGAAAATGAGTGAGAGAGAGAGAGAGACAGAGGAAAGAGAGGGAGAATGAGTGAGAGAGAGAAAGAGAGAGAGAGAATGAGTGAGAGAGAGAGCACCTTAATGTCTGGTCGGAATATGAAGCCTGGTGATCAACTTTCGATGATTATTTGTTGCAGGAAGATCACACCGCTACGCAAGTGCAATGAAGATTAAGGCGATTAAGCGGTGAGAGAGACGCGAGGGACACCAGTGGTCTGGACCTGTCGGACTCGAGAGGTCATAGGGCATGAGAGGGGAATGATCATGGCTCTGGCAACTGGCAGACTAATGCTGATCTGACCTCCCCCTGGCTCTGAGCTAAGGTCATCTTGGGTTGACCTGTGAGAAGCGAAATAGTCGGACTCGAGAGGTCATAGGGCAAGAGAGGGGAATGATCAGGGCTCTGGCAACTGGCAAACTAATTCTGACCTGACCTCCCCCTGCTCTGAGCTAAGGTCATCTTGGGTTGACCTGTGAGAAGCGAAATAGTCGGACTCGAGAGGTCACAGGGCATGAGAGGGGAATGATCAGGGCTCTGGCAACTGGCAAACTAATGCTGACCTGACCTCCCCCTGCTCTGAGCTAATGTCATCTTGGGTTGACCTGTGAGAAGCGAAATAGTCGGACTCGAGAGGTCACAGGGCATGAGAGGGGAATGATCAGGGCTCTGGCAACTGGCAAACTAATGCTGACCTGACCTCCCCCTTGCTCTGAGCTAAGGTCAGCTTGGGTTGACGTGGGAGAAGCGAAATTGCGCGATTACGGAATGTTATTCAACCCAACCAGTAAATAGATATTAAAATAGATATATGTTGATCCCCCATCTGGAAGTAGATTTATTGCTCTTACAGCGAGAGTGAAAAGAAGAAGCGGAGAAGAGAGCAAGAGAAGGTGAAAGAAGAAGAAAGAGGAAGGAATGTTTAGAGCAGTTTTTTTTTTTTTTTTTTTCTCTCTTTTCAAACTTAGGGGGCGCGTAACCAATGTGGGCGTGCGGGCCTGCGTCTTGTATAATAATATGGAAACCTTTATAAAAGCCTCTCTCTCTTTGTAATGAAATAAGAAGCGAGAGAAATTAATCATTTTATCGAAGATCGTAATAATTTCTTATTGTGGCTACGGCTCACGCATCCAGCGCTGATATCACCATGGTTTTTAATTTCCCCTTGTAATTAATCAGTGAGAAAGTGAAGTGCTTCATTAATCTAATGGGTAGAGTTCATATAATTGACGGGGATATCATGTGAGTGCATTTGATCGGCGTTAAATCGTGCTATTATACAAATCATTTTTTTTTTCTCTCTCTTTTCTTAAAGATCTTAGTCTTGTTATCGTTGCTTTAATTTTTATTCCTTGTTGTCATCGTAAGTTTATCAATGTTTTTCTTATCATTACTGACTTCTTTTTTATATTATCATTTCTTTTTCATTATCAGCATTAGTGCTGTTGTTCTGAATATCATCAATTTTATTGAGAATAACCATCATCATTATTTTCATTATCATCGTCATAATAATTATCATCATCAAATCATCATCTCCATCATCAATATCATCAAACTTTTCAGCATCATTATTATCATGATCATTATCATCATCGCCTTTACTATCCTCAGTAACATTAGCATATTCAATTACCCTCATCCTTATATTGTCATCATTATATTGTCAAAATCACTGTCATTACCATGATTTTTTATCACTACTAGTGTCAATACCTTTATCATTATAATCATTATTGTTATCATATTTGTCACCACATCCATCATTATCATCGTAACTATCATTGTCATTACTGTTACTAGCATAGTCATTATAATTATCTTCGAGATTATATGCCAGTTCTCGAGTCCAAGAATATTAGAAACAAGACCTCGCTTCATGTTTTTTTTTTTTTTTTTCAATCTTATCTGTTCTCATCATCACTGCCATTGCAATCATTATCATTTTTGTTACATTTATTGTTATGATATTGATGATATGAGGAATGATAGTAAATCTAATAATGGGGATAATTGGTTTGTAGCATTGGTTGAGTAGTGATGATTGTTTTGTGAAATTAACAATAGTGATGACTGGTTCGTAAAATTAGCATTAGTGATTGCAAATTATGAAAATGACGAAAAGACAAATAGCAGTAAAAATAACACTAAAAAAACTACCAATGGCGAGGACGACAATACAAAACAAGTGCCAAATAAAACTGAAATCAAATTTTGAGAGAGAGAGAAAAAAAAACAGCTCAGAGAAAACGAGAAAGAAAAAAATTTTTGGACGAAGTTCTCCCTGAAAAGTACGTTTTAAAACTTCCCTTCTAAAACTTCTGCCAGTGTGTTAGATTTCTTGGTATGGTGACCGAACACTTAATGGAGTAGTGACCTTTATATGGTGACCTTTATATGGTATGATGATGGTGTAGAAGAGCAGAATAGTGTGGGTTGGTATGGAGATGATGTATGGTGACGGCGATAGTATGTAATAGGATAGTGTAGAAGCGCCTTATAGTGTGACTTGATATAGTGACAGTCTCTTGTATAATGAGGGTAATAGTGTAGAAGCGCCTTATAGTGTGGCTTGATATAGTGACTGTCTCTTGTATGATGAGGGTAATAGTGCAGGATTGGATAATGTTGAAGTGAAGTATAGTGTGAGGAAGAAAGGGATGGTGTAGTTGGAGATTTTAGTGATCTTTAATGTATGTAATTATG
>BOPN01000502.1:387523-395023 GCA_017312705.2 Penaeus japonicus
GTGTCTGTGTGTCTGTGTGTCTGTGTGTCTGTCTGTCTGTCTGTCTATCTCTCTGTCTGTCTGTCTGTCTGTTTGTTTTTCTGTCTGTCTGTCTGTCTGTGTGTCTGTCTGTCTGTCTGTCTGTCTGTCTGTCTCCCTTTATCTCTCATGCTCTTTACTTCACCTTCACTCCCCCAAACCCCAGTCGCTTTATCAGAAACAAAATCCGGGGCAGCAATAGATTTCAAATGAGGCCTCGTCCATATATCGCTTGTCAGTTTGTCTAATATCAAAGCGAACCGGTGTGGCTTTGATCCCAGGTCTCGATTAATTTGTCATCTGCGATCACTAAATCAAATTGCTGTTGGCTGGCGTCATTGTTGCTATTTTCAAAAGCTATCGTTCGTTGAAGCTCCTGGATTCCGGATTCAAACGAATTTTGGAGCCATTGTGTTTTTTAGCGTTTTTTTATGGGTGTGTATAGTTGTATATGTTTATATTTTTATATATATTTTGGGGGGATATTGTTTAGTTGTTGATGTTATATTTGAGTTTTCTTTCAAATGTGTAAGAAATTCGTTTGAGCAAATATTACTCTCGAAATTCAACTTATGTTTAGTATATGATAACTCCAGTGTAAAAAAGAAGAAAAAAAAGAAAAAAAAAGAAAGAAGTATGTGTGTGTGTGTGTGTGTATATACATATATATCAGAGATTAAATAAATCAATAGGTAAGCATACCACACACCCTCCCCTTAAAAAACAAATGAAAAGGCTATTGCAAAATTCAAGGGCCAGGTGCTAGGTGACAGAGCGCTCCTTTGGCCTATGAGAGGAGCACGAACATCAGCCTTCATTTGAGAACAAAGCTATCGTTTTCACCTATCGCTATCTTTTTTTTCAGGTGAAGTGTCGTCGCCCGAAACCCTCCTTTGAAATGCATTAGGTGAAAAGAGTAAGGGAAGGAATCTTTAGAAGGTAAATTTAGAATGAGAAAGTCATTTCTCGCGTGGAAATTCTTTGAAAGAGGGGAAAAATGTCGGCGGAGAGAGAGAGGGGGGGGGGCGGGGGGGAGGGAGAGAGAGAGAGAGAGAGAGAGAGAGAGAGAGAGAGAGAGAGAGAGAGAGAGAGAGAGAGAGAGAGAGAGAGAGAGAGAGAGATAAAAAGATATATATAGAGGGAGGGAGAGAGAGAGGGAAAGGGAGAGAGAGAGAGAGAGAGAGAGAGACATACAGACAGAAACACAAACAAAGATACGTACAAAGAGACACATAGGCAGAGATAGATACAGATAGACAAACAGACACAGGGAGAGAGAGAGAGAGGTGTGTGTGTGTGTGTGTGTGTGTGTGTGTATATATATATATAGACAGACACAAACAAAGAGATGTACAAAGAGACATATATGTAGATATAGAGAGACAGACAAACAAACATACAGAGAGAAAGAGAGAAAGAATTTTTAAAAATGAGAGAGTGAAAGTATCATGTATTATATTTACATATAATAATAGTACAGTATAATAAATGACCGAGAGAAAAAAAAAGAACAGAAAGAAGGAAAGGTGTTAAAAGAAAGAGAGAGAGAAACAGACAGAGAGAGAGAATTCAGAAAGAATTCCTCTTATCTGGCGAAGAAGTTTTAAAGATGAAGAAGAAGGAAAAAAAATAATCTTTCTGAAGAAGAATGTCGGGGAAAGACTCATCCTCGGCTCTCCTCCTCAGCCTTCTGTCCTCCCCATCCTAGCACCCTATCCTGACGGCTCTATCATCTCCTCCTTTCTTCCCTCCTTTCCCTCTCCTTCCTCTCTCTGTCCTTTTACTCCCCTTCCCCTCTCTTTCCCTTCCTTTCCTCACTTTTTACCCTCCTTTCCTCTCTCTTTACCTCCCCTTTCCCTCTCTGTCCCTCTTTTTCCTCTTCTTCCCATCTCTTTCCTTCCTTTCCCTCCCTTCTCCTCTCTCTCCCTCCCCTTCCCTTCTCTTTCTTCTTTTCCCTCCCCTTCCCCTCTCTGTCCCTCTTTTTTCCTCTTCTTCTCCTCTCTTTCCTTCCTTTCCCTCCCTTCTCCTCTCTTTCCCTCCCCTTCCCCTCTCATTCCTTCCTTTCCCTCTCTTCTCCTCTCTTCCCCCCCTTCCCCTCTCTGTCCCTCCTTTTCTTCCCCTTCCCCTTTTTTTTCCCTCCCTTCCCCCCTCTTTCCCTCCTCTACTTCACCTTTTCCTTCCCTGCCCTCCTTTCCCTCACCGTTCCCTCCTTCCATCTCCTCTTTTATTCCTTCTTTGTCCCTCCTTTCCCCCTTTCCCTCCTTCCGTCCCTCCTTTCACTCCCTCTCTCCTGCCTTCCTCCGTCTCCTTCCTCCTTACCTATGTTCCTTCCCATTATCTTTCTCGAATTTCCCCTACTCCTTACCCTCGCTTCTCTTCCCCTTCTGATGTCCTCCTCTGTTTCTTCACCTACCCCTTCCATCCCATCTCTCACCCTCCCCTCTTCCCTCACCCCCTCCTTCCTTCCCTCCTTCTCTTCATCCCCTCCTTTTTCCTTATCCATTGACACCTTCCTCTCTTCCCTCCCCCTCCTATCCCCCTTTTGCAATTCAATGCCCTCCCCCTCCACACTAAATCCCCCCCCCCCTCTGTTTCCTCTCCCTCCCCTCTCCCTAGTCCTCCCCTCGTCCTGCCCATCCCCTCCTCCTTTCCCTTCCCTCTCATCATCCTGGCCCTCCTCTCTCCCTCCCCCTCCCCTCGTCCTTATCCTCCCCTCCTCCACTCCCTCTCCTCTGTCTCTCTCCTTGCCCCATCCTCCCTTCCCCTCCCTCCCTTCCCCTCTCCCTCTAGCTCCCCTCTCCCTCTCCTCCTCCTCCTCCTTCTCGCCGCTTCCCCTCCTCCTCCCCTCCCCCTTTGCCCCCCGTCCCCCGCCCCCTCTCCCGCCTCCACGTCAGCCTTCCACTTGGTATCATTTACTGTCACTCGCTCTCTCGCAAAATGACACTCCTGGGGGCTATTTTTTGTCCCAGGAAATTCTATGAGGAAGACGATTCTCGAACTGGGCTTGGGAAAAGGGGGGAGTGGGCGTTTTGAAGTTCGATAGCTCTTTTTTCTCTCTCTCTCTCTCTCTCTCTCTCTTCTTTCGCTTCTTTTTTTCTTCTTCTTTTTTTCTCTTTTCTTTTTCTTCCCTTTTTTCCTCTCTTTTCTTTCTTCTTATTATTTTTTCTTCTTTCTTCTCTCTAATCACCACGACTACTTCTCATATGGCCTAAAGCTGTAATCCTCGTTGGAATTTTTTTTTTTTTTTTTTTTTTTTTTTTTTTTTTTTTTTTTTTTTTTTTTTTTTTTTTTTTTTTTTTTTTATTCTTGAACTTAAAAACAAAATCACGATTTTTCTTAAACATATATATTTCCCTCTCAAAATAAATCACTGGTCGAAAAAGATTACTTTCCATCACTCCCCTTCTCTTAACTCTATCATTTTTTCTGTTTCTCTGTCATCACAAAATGTTTCCACTCAGTTCTCCTCTATCTCTCCCTTCCACCTTCTTCCATTCGTTCGTTTTTGTTTTTGTTTTTGTTTTTTGTTTTTTCACTGTTTTTTATTTATCCCTCTTTTTTCTTTCTTTTATAACTGGGTAGAATTATGGCTTGAAAGGTTCTTCTTGACCTTAAGAACTTCAATAGTATAATGATAATAAAAATAACAGTAATAGTGATGATAATGAAAATATTAATGATAATAGTAATAATGATGATAACAATAATGAGGATGATGGTAATGATAATAAGAATAACCAAAAGTGATAATGATAATTATAATGATAACAATGATACTGAGGATAATAATAATAACGATGATAATAATATTAATGATAATAACTATAACGATGATAATGAGAATAAAAATGATAATAATATTAGTGATGATGATAGCACAAAGACCATAAAAACAATTTTTAATAATGGTAATAATATGATTAATACAACTATTACTTTGTTGTTATTATTATGATGAGAAGGAGGAAAATGATGATAAGTTAATAAAAGCAAAATGATAATGATACCAGTGATGATGCTCATTATTATAATTGTTGATGTTACAGTCATATAGTCTGGACTTAATCGTTATAATGTTTAATAGTGTTTGCTTTGTTCTGCAAACTCAGTCTACACCCAATGCCAAATGAAAAATACACACGTTTGACCTTTTACATTCGAAAAATATATTCTGTGACGTTCAGAATGATGTAGCGTTTGTACCAGGGAAGACCGTGGCTTTGTGAGTAATATACATAGTAAATATCTTATACAATCTTATCTGGACCAGAGAAAAAAAAACAAGTGATGATAAAAACAAAACAAAAAAATCACGAATAGATTTTTTCATAAAGCATACCATCCTATTACTACAATTTCATCGATATGGCATGACATAAAATGAATCATAGGACATAAAAGCCAGTCAAATTATCACTCGCATATATAACACACCTCCAGCATGGAAAAAAAAATGGTACATTCCACCTCTCAGTCTAGTCTGTACGCCATGGTTCGTCTCCCTCAGGCTAAAGGCTAGGGCTCACTCCATCACGTTCCTCTTCAGTAGCCTTGGTACTTGACAATACTTCAGGAAATTCTTGGCTTATTTACATATATTATACGAACGTTTTGGGTTACTTGTTTGTTTTGTTATTTTTTTTGTTTGTTGTTTTCTTGTTCTTTTTTCTTGAGTTTTTATAATACGTGATCATACTTTTAATGATAACATTTATAATGATGTCACATCAAGAACAGGGATCATAATGATAATATTGTTGCTGGTATTATAATTATCATCATCGTTATTAACATTACCATCACTGTTACAATAATTATCATCCTTATTATTATTATTCCTATCACTATTATTTTCATTATCATCAATATCATAATTAGTCAATTTATTTGTTTGTTTTATCATCACTATTATCATTATCTTCCTTATCATCACTTTTACTAATACCATTATCATTTCGTTGTCATCTTCCTGTTTATTCTCGTCTGTTATTTCCCTGTTTATTACTGCCAGTATCACCGTTTCTAGTATCAGTCGTTGTTTGTATTGTTATTGCTATCGTTGTTGCTATTATCCGTGTTATCACCATCATCCTTGGTATAATTGGTAACGCTTACATTAATATTAGTCTTTGCATTCATTACCATAGTATTATTATCGTTATCATTGACCTTATCAGTATCATTGTTGTTATGATGATATGATTACTGATAATATTCCATTACATGTAAGATCATCATTTCTACTCTTGTCATGAATATCATTATTATTGTGATGATAACTCATATCCTTACCATTATGGTTATCTAAGTCTTTATTATCATTAGCATCATCATCATGATGATAATCATCATTATCATTATCCTCATTATCATTATGATTATTATTATCATCCTTATCATTGTCTTCATCATTATCATTATCATTTTTGTTATGATCATTATTGTCGTCATTATTATTATCATTACTACTATTGCTGCCTTTATTATCATCATTACTATTATTGGTATCATCATTTATGGTGATGTTATTATCACTGTCATTTTCATCAGTGTTATTGTTATCATGATCATCATTATTGTTATCATTATCATGATTATCATTATCATCATTATTATCATTAATGTAATCACTACTATAGTTATTAATGATCGTAATTGTTATTACTATAATTGTCTTTATCATGATCATTATAAACCATCTCTATTACTATCATCACAACCATTATCATTATCACTCTCATGGTTATCATTATAATTGACAGTACTATTACCATTATCATCGTTATTGTTCATTATCACTATCATTGTTATCATTATTGTTATTATTGTTATCATTATCATTATCCTTGCTATCATTATCGTTATCATTGTTATCATTATCATTTTCATTGTTATCCTTATCGTTATCATTGTTATCATCATAATTACCCTTGTTATCATTATCGGTATAATTGTTATCATTATCATTTTTATTGTTATCCTTTTCATTGTTATCATTATCGTTATCATTATCATTATCCTTGTTATCATTATCATTATCATTGTTATCATTATCATTGTTATCATTATCATTTTTCATTGTCATTAGTATTAACATCACCCTAATCATTGTTATCGTCATCATTATTTTTTATTATCATTATTATTAACATCATTACTATCATAATTACTTTTATCGTCATCATCATCATCATTACTTTTATCATTATGAACATTATCAGGATTATCATTATCATCAAATTCATTATCGACCTAACAGATTCTCATCATTACCGGACATTAGGTAATTGTTCCCCCTTCCTGTTCCTTTCAGTGGCATTAACACTGCTTGTTGTCGCTGCTGGTCGATAGTAATAGTAGTAGTGGTAGTAGTTGTGGTTGTTTTTGTTCTTGTGTCGATGTTGTAGTACTGTTGGTTGATGCAGTAGTGATAATATTAGTTGTTATATTTTTAGTAATAGTAGTAGTAGTGGTATTGTTTTTATTATTCGTATGGTTACTGCTACAGTAATGATTATTAACTTTACAATAATTGTTGTTATTATTAGCATTATCATTTTCATTATTACGCTCATATTCATATCACGTGATGTTATTTTTACAATAGTTATTTACATTACTATTTTTATCATCATTATTGTTAATATTTCTATTATCATTAAAATCATTATTATTATTATGATCATTATGATTATCAGTATTATTTTCATAATCATAGTCAGTATAATCATGATAATGATATTGATAAGAATAATCAGTATAACTATTGTTATCAATTCTATTATTTTTATTTCTGTTTTTTGTTATCATCATTACCATCATATTCCTTTGATTATCATATTTATCATTATAGTCTGTTATCATTGTAATCATTAATATCAATTCTATGTCGTTATTATAATAGTTATTATCTTTTTTATCAATACTATTATTATTCCTCTTATTATCATTATTATCATTATTATTTTAGACACTTTTATCATTATTATTACCATCATTATCGTTGCTGTTATAATGATCATTTATATTTTTCTTACAATCATCATCATTATCACTATCATTATCATTATTATCATCATTATTCTCATTGCTATCACTATCATCAATAGTATTATTATCAATATCAGTATTTCTATTACCATTATCCTTATTTTCATCATAGCCATTATTTTACCATCATGATTATTATTATTATCATCTATTAGAATTATCACCGTGTATATTTATATTTGTATACTAAAGACTATTTATTGAAAATCATGAAACTATTAAACGTCCAACATAAATATACAAAAACACAATTCAAAATAAGCTCCTTTTCCAGAAAATAGAGATTGAGGCGGGGGGCGGGGAAGGAGAGGAGAATGTGGGAGAGGGAAGTGGGAAAAGGAGGGGGAGGTAAGAGAAGAGGGTGTGGGAAAAAGAGGAAAAGAGACAGGATGACGAAGAAGGAGACGATGAAGAGAGAAGAAGTGAAAGGAA